>PVIJ01002227.1:0-96542 GCA_004024925.1 Scalopus aquaticus | reverse complement strand
CATTAAAAAAAAAGAACTTTCTTAATTTTCAACCTCATTTGCTCCATTTTTCTCTGAGAAATATTCCCTGAAATTTCAATGCTTAGACCTGGGTTACCTCATGTTCAAATATTTGTTGTGTTTATTAAATAATCACCTATGTCAATATCTTTAGGTTCTTTTAAATTAACTGGTGACATGCAGTTAAAATTTTTGGACATTCTATTACAAAAATGGCATTTCAGTTAGTCAATATAAGTAAATTTATCATAAGCATAATAATTTCTACTTTACATGCTAGATACCTAAGGCATATGCTTTTTCCTATGAGAATCTGCTTTTCATATTGTCTTATAAAAATTTATTTTGATTGAGATATAATTAACATATAATATTGTATATGCTTAGGTGTACAACATGCTGATTTGATATATTGCATATTGTAAAGTGATTACCATCATAACATTAGTGTAACCTCTACTATTACATCACATAATTATCATTTCTGTTTGGTGGAAACAATTAAGATCCAGTCTCTTCGCAACTTTGACTATAATACAGTATTGTTGTCTATAATCACTATGATGTGCTTTTAATCACCAGGTATTATTTATCTATTAGTCCCAAATTTGTATTCTTAAGCATCTCAATCAAAGTCACATAAGACTCAATCAAAGTTACATAAGGGATAATCAAAAAGAAAGTGCAACTATTTGCTTATTTATTTTTAAAGTTTTTCATGTTAATGAGGTTAGGTCATTTTCCTACTAGGTCTGGATATGTGGCCTCTTATAATCCTTTGCCCTTCCTTGATGAGTTCAATTGATTAAAGGAATTGGCCACTGACCACATCATTCGTTATGCTGGTCCATCACACATATGCAAAGGTGAATAGGTATTTTAAGATTTCCTCTCAGAATTACATGAAAAGATTCATTCCAAAAAACGAATATGCTTTGTGATGCTATGTTAAAATTGGATAAATGAGAGCTATTTTTCTTACTTTGCTTTGAGAATTTGTACCATTTGTATCCAAAACATCAAGACTTCCTTGGTGTTGACAGTATTGGCGTCCTATAGTCAATGGATTTAGACTAATGTATAATGAACATGTATCATCCATATCACTATAGTAACAGAATAATTTTCATGTCCTCTACATATCTCAGATTTTCTTGAAATACTTCGCTGTTTTATGGATTCTTATTTGTTGTCAAAGTATATTCTTGTCTATTCAGATATTTTCAGTGTCATAAATTTTCACGGAAATTATATATTTCTAATATCATTTTGTTTTTCCCAATAAATTTAAAGATTCAACTTTAATATAGTGAAAAGATCAGAACACATATCCAAATGTTGCTACTTTTTCTTTCTAAGTTTTTTCTTATTAATGTTTTATTGAAAGTTTCCACACTTACAAATGCACATATTGCATAATAAGTACTTACACAAACATTGTCTATGTGAATATTAAAGACAAATGAAAATAAACTATTCAGGAGTAGTAGCAGGGAGTAAATAACCTTAGTAAAATAAATTGGAAACTTTACTGAAACAGAATATCCCTTAAAAATACAGTTCAGTAATTTTGTACCTGACCCCAGGCAATGCTATTAGTGACTCTTGAATTTTCCTGGTCAGTCATCCCTTTATAACTGCTACCAATGGTACTTCACTGAAGTTGTTTTTAATGTACTATTCAGATAGGTAATTTAGATTATTATTTTTTTGTTTAGAATTGGTGGACCTTATTTTTGCACTTTTACTGTCAACATTACCAAGTTCTACATTTAAAATTTTGTGTTTAATATATAGAATTGTTATTTTATCCAATCTAAAACTCTTGATTTTATTTAGAGTATTTAATACATTCATATTTTAGGCATCACTGATATATTTTGTTTGTATCCAATGTATCAATGCTTTTATTTTTTACTGTTTTTTTTTTTGATAAATTTTATGTTCACAGCAAAGTTGAGGGAAGTTTCAGCGATTTTTCCCATACACCTCCTGTCCCTATATTTGCACAACTTCCCCCATTATCAACATCACCTGTCAGGAAATACATTTGTCATAATCAAAGAATCTGCATTGGCATATCATCACTCAGATTCCAGAGTTTATTTTAGGTTTCACTCTTGGTGTCATGCTTTCTATGAGTTTGGAAAAATGTATGATATATATTCATCATTTTATTACCTTAGAGTATATTCACTGCCATTAAATTCCTCTGTGCTTGCCTATCATCCTTCTTACCAAACCTTTGATAATCACTGAGCTTTTTAATGTTTCCATAGTTTTACTTTTCCCAGAATATCATATAGACAGACTCATAGAATGTGTAGTCTTTATTTCACTTAGTAATAAGTGTTTAAAGTTTCTCCATATCTTGTCATGTCTTGAGAACTTATTTTTCTTCTTTTCTCAATCTATTTTATTTTATTTTAATTTAATTTTATGTTTTTTAGCACTGAGTAATATTCCAGTGTCTGGATATGCCAGTATTTTTTTATCTGTTCTTTTGCTGAAGGGCATCTTAGTTACTTCCCAGTTTTGAAAATTACAAATAAAATTGTCGTAAATGACTTTGTGTAGATTTTTGTATGGGTTTAAATTTTCCTTTGGTGAAGTACCAAGAAACATGATTGCTGAATGGTAAGACAAAAGTATCTGTTCCATTTTGCATTCCCACTAGCAAATAATAAGTGTTGTTGTTCTTCCATATCTTTGCCATTTGTCATTGTTCCATATTTCATTCATTCTAAAAGGAAGTGCTGGCAACTAATTATTGTTTTAATATTTTTTTTCCTGATGACATGTGACATGATGCATATTCTCATATATTTAATTGCCAACTCTGTATTTATTTAGTGGGATGTCTGTAAAGGACTTATTTTTATTTGGGTAGTTAGTGTTTTTATTGTTGAGCTATAAGAGTATTTTTTTTATTTTGGACAACAGTCCTTTTATCAGAAAGAGCTAGAAAATATATTCTAGTCTTTGCCTAGTCTTCTTACTCTTTTGATATTATCTTTTGCTGAATGATTTTTAGTTTTAATAAAGTTTAGCTTATCAATTATTACACTGATTATGCCTTGGAATTCTATCTATAACCAAGGTCATCTATGTTTTCTCCTTGCTATCTTCTATGATTGCTATAGTAATGCATTTTGTATCAAGGTATATAAACATTTTGAGTTAATTTTGAGTGAGAGTCATAGGTATGTGTTTAGATTCAGTTTCTCACATGTGAATGTCCAGTCTTATCAGAAGTGTTTGTTTAATTCCATGGCCTTTTTTCTTTGTTTTCCTCAGGCAGACATTATACATATTTTGCAAATGATCTCGATTTTCATATATACACAGTTTAATGTGAAAATTATTTTTTACAATTATGGATGTTTATGCAAGTGACCCAGAAAATAATAAATCCAGCAGATAAAAACCAATGAACTTAAAAAAAACTAGAGCCTCATTTATAAGTTTGATCAAGAGATAAATGTAAAGCTCAGCAGCCAAAACAAAAAGAATTTAATCCTCAAGTGCAATAGGAGTATTTTGTTAATTTAGTATATATTAAGTTATATGGCTAACATAAATACCATTATAAATACAGAGATTACTTTTACTGAGTTAGAAATTATAGTGGGAAGAACTTGGTCTTTGAGACCACAAAGAACTAGCTTTGAATTTTACTTAGTTCAATTATTTGTTGTTTTATTAAACTTCTGTAAGTCCGGATAACTTTTTCTGTGGAATAAAAATAATGTATCTTGGCTATGGTGAACAAATACATGAGAAACATGAATTTCAGTTTCTGGCAGACACTAAGAACTGGGAATAGGTTTTAATAGCCTTTATTGCATATAAGCTTAAAGGTTTGACATATGAGCAGATTCTTTCCTGGAGAAATTAAAGATCTTTCAAACATTAAGGTGTGGAATCACTACTAGGTTGGTAAACTCTTCAGCGTTGATTCACATATTCGCCTAAAGGGACTATTTCTAAATGAATTATACACTTAACCTCCCTCTCCCCATCATCTGTAATGATTTTTCCAATCACTCTATTAATCTAGTTTTTCTTCACCCTTTAAAGTTAAGTTTGCCTCCCATATCTTCCATGAAATCTTCATTGCTGTATTAGTTGCAATGACAAATAACTTCACATGTCACGAGGTGGGTGGGTAGCTCAATATATTCTCACCTGTGTGCAGGGATTCTGAACTTTATACTACTGACACCATGTATTTGGATCCTGTGTCATATTTGCCCTCCAATTTCAGTAAGGAGAGCAATGAAAAGCAAATATATTTATATGTTTTGTTGTGCAGGTTTTATATCTAAGACAACGATCTATTTTGAATTTATGTTTGTACACGGAGTTAGAAAGTGATCCAATTTCATTCTCTTATATGTGGCCATTCAGTGTTCCTAACACCATATTTTAAAGAAATTTCCTTTTCTCCATTGTATATTCATGTCTTCTTGACCTTGAATTATGTATTGATATATGCATGGACTTTTTTCTCGGCCTTTGATTTAGTTCCATTAATCGATGTGTTTAGTTTTTATTCTAATATCATATTGTTTCAATGACTTGCTTTATAGTAGAGTTTAAAGCAAAGTAACATAATGCTTCTGTTTCTTTTTTCCCTCAATATTACTGTAGCTATTCAAAATTTTTATGGCTATATGTAAATTTTAATATTTTTTAACTTTTTTATTTGAATAATATTGCTGATATTTTAATAGGGATTACATTAAATGTGTATATTACTTTGGGTAGAATAGTCATTTGACTATATTGATTCTCTCCACCAATGAGCATGGAATGTCTTTACATCTCTTCATGTCACATTCTATATATTTTTGTAGAGTCTTAAAGTTTCACTGTAATTCCTTCACCTCCTTGGTCAGGTTAATTCATAGATATTTGATTCTTTTTTTATACAATTGTGAATGGGATTATTTTATTTTACTTTTCTTTTCCTTCATTATTTATAATAAATATGCAAGAGATTTTTGTATGTTGATTTTGTAACTTGCAATTTTGCTGTATTCATTTATTGTTTCTAAAATATTTTGGTGGAGTCTTAAGTGTTTTCTATATGTAGTGTCATAACATCTGCAAATAATGATCATTTCACTCTTTTTCCACTCTGGATTCCTTTTATTTTCATTGGTTATCTAGCTAAAATCTCAAATACTAAATTCAGTAAGAGTTTTGACAGTGGATGTCCTTGTCTTAGTCTTGATCTTAAGGAGGAAAGTTTTCAGTTTTTCATGAGTAAGTTATTTTGGTTGTAGATTTGTGATATATTTTCATTATTACATTGAGGTAGGTTCCTTCTATACTATTTTAATGAGAGGTTTAATTACAAATGGATCTAAATTTTATTAAATACTTTCTGACTGTTGATATTATCATGCGATTTTTATCTATTCTTTCAGTAGTGTATTACATACATTAAAATACCTTTGCATCCCTGGGATAAATTCCACTTAATGATCATACGTAATCCTTGTTATGTATTTTTGAATTTGATTTGCTAGTACTTTTTAAAGAATTTCACATACACAGTCATTAGGGATATTGGTCTGTAGTGTTCTCATGCTTTGTTAGGTTTTGGCACTAGAGCAATACTGACATCATAAAATGTATTAACATATACTTGATATGATTCCATTTCTTCATGATTTTGTTTACAATTGACTTGTGTCCAGTAAATGGTCTATTCTCAAAAATGTTCTATGTGCACTTGAAAAAGTGTTTATGTTGTGGTTTTTACATGGAGTGTTTTGTAGATGTCTATTAAGCCTATTCGGTCTACTTCTTCATTTCAAGCTATTGTTTCCTTATTTATTTTCCCTTATTCTATCCATAGCTTTAAGTGAAGTAATAAAATTCCCTAGTTATTGTGTTTTGTCAATATCACTATTCAGTTCTACTAATAATTAATTGCCTTGTACATTTTGGTGTGCCATCATTTGGTGCACATATTCTTATGTGTTACTTCTTGTTGCATTTGGTCCTTAATCATACTACAATGTCCATTTCTATATCTTAATGCCTTTTTAAATTGAAAATCTATTTTATCTGATGTAAGTATACCTCTTCCTGATAGTTACACTGCCACTTGCTTGTAGGATTGTCTCCCAGTGTTTAACTCCAAAGTTTATACTTGTCTTTGGTGATCAGATAACAGATCTGCAAACAACAGAAGGCTGGGCTTTGTTTTGAAATATGTATAGCTGCTCTACACCATTTAATTGGTGAATTCAGGTCATTTATGTTTAAGGTGAATATTGAGACATAGGGCTTATTGCCATTTTGCTAATTAAAAAAATTAGTTTGTCTTTTAATTTTTTTCACATCTTCCTTTTATGTTTTTTTAAGTTCCATCATCTCATTGTTACTTTTATTGATTTTTGTTTGAAAGTTATACCAAGGTTTGTATATGATGGGCTATATTATGGCCTGACATTCAGTGTGATCATAAACTTATTCTGATGGAAAACATTTTAACTCCCCTTCTCTTCCATATTGTATAATTTAGAACTTATTGTATAATTTACAACTTATAATTGTACCTCTGATGTGTTTTATTGTTGTTTTTTATAATAGCCTTTTTAGTACTTCTTTCAATTTTTGCTTGGTGTTGATATGTTCTTTTGATTTTTTTCAATGAAGCTCCTTATCCTTCATTTTGTCTTTAATAATTTGTCAAAAAAATAAATCTGGTTTGGAAATCTTTTTCTTTCCACACTGTCTATATCTCCTGCTACTCTCTGTAAGGTAAAAGTTCCACTGAGATGTCTGTGTCCTTATAGGTCACACTTCTTTATCCCGATGCTTTTAGTATTTTTTGTTGTCATTAGCGTTCAACAGTTCATTTATTATGGATCTTAGAGTATGTTGTTCTAGTTTTATTTATTTATTTATTTATTTATTTATTTATTTATTTATTTATTTATTTTTGAGCTCTGTAAGTCTTTTGGATCAGGATGTCTAGTTGTTTCTGATATTGAGATGGATTTCAGTAGTTTTAACTTTAAATAAATTTCCATTGCCTTTATTTTCTCCTGGGACCCACATAATATGGATATTATTTCTCTTTTTATCTTAAAAGCTCTTACACTGGTCATTTTTATTCTTTTTTCTTTCTGTTCTGATTGTGCACTCTCTGCAGTGTATACTAAAATTCTCTGTTACTTGTGTTTTTGTGCTGTTGAGGTCCTTTATCATATTGTTAATTATATTTTCAATTACATGTATTTGTAGCAGTCTCATTTGTAATATCTCTGTTGTGTCCCTGTATTTGACACTATTGTTTTTCATCCTTTGATAAGCATGGTGATAACTCTTAACTCCTCATCAGACAGATTTCACAGTTCTGCTGGATTGAGACTTCTTTCAGGTCATTTTTCTTGAGCATTTGTGGCATATTTTTCTATCTCTTCATTTTTTAGTTCTCATGTTTTGTAATGAGGAACTTTTGGGGGAGTCTTAGTTGGCTTTATACCCTGTCTGCAACAAGTATTTGGATATTATAATAGGATTCTTTTAGCTAGGATCTTTAGGTGTCTGTTATTTCATAGACTGATGCCTCTGTACTTAATTCAGATCATCAAGGGACTTCTGTCATTTCAGGGTAGTTGGTATGAACCAGAGAAGTAGGGCACCAAAAGTTGCCTTTAATGAACTTGCTTCAGCAATGCAGACACCCATGCTGTGTAGTGAGATCCACAGTCACCACCTCCTCTAGACCATCCCCTCATCTAACTTATCTTGAACGATCTTTTCCCAGCCTCAACCTCTAAGATATGGTGGAACATTAGATGTAGCACCAGATGGGAATTATGGATAATACAGAATCTGAAGTTCTCTTTGCCTTTTGAGTAAGGAGCCTTCCCTGGGGTGCTTGTTCCTATGGTTGCAATGCAGGTGCTCCAAATGGATTAATGGGGGTGTTTGTTAGTTATTTGGACCTTGGTCTTGGGCTAGGGTAAAGCAGGTGTTTTGCATATTACAAGCACAGACTAAAAATAATGTCTTTGTTTATAATGAGAGACAGGTAATCGAATCTGGCCTTCCGGGCCCATTCAGACGCCTACCATTCTCATTCCGGAGCCATAGCCCCTAGTCGACAATCATCACCTGTCGTCTTACTCCTACAGTTCTTCAGTAGCGAATCCTCTGTCCTGCGCACTGACCCTGTGCACCCCTTTCTCCGGTATCCTCTCCAGGTTTTAAAGTCCCTGGTGTGAGTGCTCTTGAGTTAGTAGTAGGAGAGGCTCCATAAGCACTGCCCCCATTCTCATAAGTTGTACTGCCTCAGTATCACTTCAAATTCAGCGGAATTACAATTTTCCTGACCCGTTTTCACCGTGCAGTTGCTCTTTATCATACAATAATCATCTGTGCATTTTTCAGGAGTCATTTTCTTTGTTTAGGTATAATTGGTTGTAAATATGTGGAGGAAGCAAACTTGACATCTTCACTCTGACACCATTTTGGCAGTCTTGTGGCAGATATTGTTGTGCTTATCAAAATACGGTTTTCTTTTTGACTCTAGTGATATAATTTGCTGCGAAGCGTACTTTATCTGATACCCATATAGCCGCTCCTTTCTCCTGGTTATTGGTTTCATGTCAGACTGACATAGGGTGATATTGTCAAAAAGGTTTCTGTCTTATGAAACTACCAGGTTCCTATTGCTTTAGCAATAGGAAGCTAGAATTTTTTTTATCTGATCCTGCTGATGTTTTTGGATTTTAGAGTTCTCTAGTACCCAATTCAGGATTCATAGAAGGCAAAAAAAATCCCAGAAACACACCATTATACTGTTTCTCAAGTTTCAGATTCTCTAGCCAGTTAGCTGTGTCTCTATCTCTGGAGTCTTATGCTTGTTTTATAAATAGCATTCATGATTTTTAATCATAATGAATTAATATGGGGAAAAGTATCTACTCAATTTGTTGTCTGGATCTGGAAGTCTCCTCATTCCATTTTATAGTTGACTAATACATAGCAGTTCTGCTGATTTGCTGTAGACTTTTCCAAGTCAAACATATTTTGAACTCATTACCACTGTGTTTCAGTTTAATGGATTTCCTAGCTAAATAATATCATGAAAATAATTTTAGTTTTGACATTACTTTACCAATATTTATAACTCTTATTACTGTTTATGATATTGGGCAGGGATTCAGAACATTTCACATTCTTTTCTTTTTTATGTTTCTTTCAGTTTTACATAATTCCAATTATTTCTGAAAAGTGGAGACAAAAATGTAAAATGAAAATTAATATTTATAAGCATATGCTCATGAAATGTTAAAAATAAAATACTTTCCATCCATTTTTTAAGTACTGGTCCAAACATCACCTCCTTCAGAAAATTTTCTATTATTATTTTCACCAAAATTTGTTCTTCATCAAGTTCATAGTTTTGATAACATGGTACTTAGCATATAGTTTGGCATTTAATTATACTCAATTCATACTGTGATTCTAAATAGTTCGATTTTTCTGACTACTGAGCAGGTTTTGATCTTTTTTTTTTCCTAAGCATATTTCTTGAGAGCAGATGATACACTCAATTGATTGTTTTACATCCTTGCACAACCTACCCACATTCCTAGTTCATAACTGATGTTCAGTATGAGAATCAAAAGATGAACCCATCTCAAGTCCCTGGAGTTATTAATTTTGCTCTCTCATATAATATTAAGGGAGCATATTTTCTTTTGCAAGAGTTACTCACAATATTGTAAAATTCCAAATATGGCACTCCTTCTATAACTATACAAGATTCTTATTTTATCACAACTGGGCTTCTTGATATATGGATATGTTGCATCCCTCAGGCAAAAGATAACTTGGATATATTCAAAATTGGGAAGAAATATATAAGTGGATGAAAATCAGTAGAGTGGTTCTAAAAACTCTCCCAATAACTGACTTCCTTTTACCTAAATACACACTATTCTTTTCATGCATACCCTTTCCCCTATTTAGAGACTCTACATATTATCACATGTCCCAGTGTAATTTTGTTTGATATTTCTGAACTGTTTTTGGTAAAAAGTGTGGGTGGTTTCCCTATATAAAAGATATCAGAAAAATTAAGCTGTAAAAGGCTAAAAAGTAGATCAATATGGTATATTCTGTGTTTATCACCTTAATTTCATTTAAATTTTTGACCTGTCAAATTTTTTTTTTTTTTGTTCAAGCTGGGGTATAGGCGGGGGGAGGGGGGGCAGCGAGAGGGCTCACCAGAGACAGAGTGGGGAGCAGAACAGGCAGATCAGAAATACACTGCTGACTCTGGCCTATACCCCAGCTTGTATGAATAAATAAATAAATCTTAAAAAAAAAGAGAAAAAAAGAAATACACTGCTGAGGGGAGCAGTGGGCGAGGCAGGAGAGATCTGCAGCACCATGTGGGATTCTCCCTGGCTGGGCGTTGAACCTCATCAGGCGTTGCCGACAGCTCAACCGCTGTGCCACCAGGGAGGCCCCCATTGACCTGTCAATTTTTAAGAAAATCACAAGTACAGCAAAGCAGTCAAGAGTTAAATTATATGGAAATTCACTTAAGATGATTTTCTAGTTTTAAGCTCTTGCACCTCTTTCTGGTTGGGCATGAGAAAAAGGGTGTGGAAATTAGCTTTTGGATTGCATGGGATTGAGAAAGATCAGCTTAGTGAGCAAAGCACTGAAAGCAAACTTCTGTCTGCCGGAACAGTCACATTAAAAGATGTGACTTTTCCTAATCCTTTATCCTGGATGTGCAATAATGCAATATCCACCAGGAAATTAAAGCTTTAAAATGACAGTTATAAATTATATTGATGGGCAGTAAAAAATGATGATGAAAAATTGCATTTCTGAATATTATTTTGCAGTCCCTTGATCAGGTTCTACAAAAGATGATTTTTGATTGGTAATTACAGTTTGGTGGATGTGTTCGTCCTGTGATTTGGGACTGTTAAGGAATACAAGGAAAGCGTTTATCAAATTAAAGACAACCCCACTGAGAGTTCCCGATACTGAAAAAAAAAAAAAAAGCAACAACAAAAACACAAAACTTCAGGGTTCAACATTTTAAGACTCAATGAATATATTCAAATTTGCAGGCTAGATAATCAAGAAATTCAGTGTGGATGTGGTTGTCAAAATTAAAATTGCATAAAGTTGCCATGTTTAGAGAGATAAGAAAGTAATTTTATCAGTCATTATAAATGCAATATAAATAAAATGAAAATTAAGGTACTGTATAAACCTAGCATGCAGCTCACATTCTCACACTTTCCCCAGTTTGTTACTGCCTGAAGGAAAATGAACGTTAGGGAGCATGAAATTTTAATGATTGGTCTTCAAACTGATGATTCATTTATGCAATGAATACGCTCACCACAATTAATAAACCTGGCAATATTTGAGTCATTTTCAACAAGATGAGCAAAATGTGACCTTCCCTAATTATAAAAATATGATTCTGATAGACATCCTGCAAAATCAACTTTATTAAATGCTATTGATTCCAAATTGACTTTTTATAGACTATAACCTATTAGTTCTTCTTAATCCAACAGTTTGACACTGTTGTTTAACAAAATAATACATGCATTTAGTAATTTTTAAAATTGTGCTTTGGTTGTTAAAACCCATTTGCCTGTTTCCCCTACTCCTTCTTCCCACAGGATGTATGAATTGAATAAATCTCAATTTTATTGTTATGCTATTGCTCCACTGCAAATCAAGTCTTTACTGGGTAGACAACATAGTTTTCCAATTGATCTGTGAGAGACAGCACAATGGTAAGAGAAGCATTAATTTAGTACTTTTAGGTACTAAAAAAATCTATAGAGACTAAACAACCAAGTTGATTATTTGTTTGAGACAATAATTTAATAAAATTGCACTTGTCCATTATATATATAGACATGTTTGAAATATATATGCGTGACTTTAATAGAATTTATGCATGCATACAGAAAAAATAATCTATTTTACACATGAAATGGAAGTAAGATTTCAGGATTAACTATGACAATTGGTCAGTTAGTGACTATTTTGTCTTTAATTCCACACCAGTAAAAATAAGATAAATTTACATTTATAGTGCTGAACTTCAAATTATAAATTGCAGCTAGGTTATATAATTGGGTGGTTATATATTCCCTGATGTCTTTTGGGTTTTATATTCTTTCTCCAACATATTCATGCAAATAACTAATTCCCCCTTAGAAGATTTATGCCCCTTGATAAAGAAACTACTCTGTTCATTTGTCTATATATCCATAGACAGCTTAAACTTCCTCAGCTTTCTCCCCTGAGATGTGATCTTCTCTCTCTCTTAATTCTGCTCATCCTTTAAATTTGCCAGTATCCATTGGGTTCAGGTAGGCAGGTTTTCTGATACGGATCACAAGTTCTCTTGAATACACTGGGGCAAATACAAATATACCTTCTTTCCATTGTATTTATTTTGTGATGAGTATTGTTCTTTCAATTGGATTAAATATCATTGGAGGGTTGAGATTATGTTTCTAGTGTCTTTTATTCCTAGCACTTGCCAGAATGACTTGTGCCCTGATGAGAGTTTATATATGACCTCTCTTCAAACCACTTGTGAGTGGATTTGCAATGAAAAGAAGATCGCTTTTTTCAGGAGAGTCTGTATCGACTGCTTGAAAATGTAGAGGTTTTTTTGCCCATCTTTCTGAGATGTCTCTATAAATCAATCAAGTAATAAGAACTTTGGGAAGAAGCCTGTGTTTGTGGGGCTGATTTTCTAAGGAGAGGTCAAGGTTTGTTGGTCATAATGAAACATTGTAGAAATATCATGACTCATGTTATCTTGCAGCATTTAAGAGCACAAGCATATTAAATTTCATTCTTTATATATAAAGATATATGCATAAAATGTAAAACACATGATATGTACATAGAACATGTATATAAACTGAAGTTTAATCAGGTTTTCTTTATTTAGTGGGAAATAATTGACACTTAAGTTGTTTCTGTATTTTGGCTGTGATAGATAATGCTGCAGTGAACATGTGGGTGCAGATATCTTTTCAAGTGAATATTTTCTTTTTTTTTTTAAAGATTTATTTTATTTTTGCATACAAGCTGGGGCGCAGGCCAGAGATGTGGGGCGGTGAGAGGGTTCACCAGAGAGAGTGGG
Source organism: Scalopus aquaticus (assembly GCA_004024925.1). NCBI lineage: Eukaryota > Metazoa > Chordata > Mammalia > Eulipotyphla > Talpidae > Scalopus > Scalopus aquaticus. The sequence goes on along the minus strand of PVIJ01002227.1, from coordinate 83,359 downwards.
GAGCAGAATAGGCAGATACACTGAAATACACTGTTGAGGGGAGCAGCAGGTGCGGTGAGAGAGGTCTGCCACGCCATGTGGGAATCTCCACAGCCTCATTCGCTGACAGCTCCACAGCACTGCGCTTAACCACTTGCGCCACCAGGGAGGCCCTCAAGTTAATATTTTCATTACGTTTTGTTATAACCAGATGTAGAATTGCTGAATTGTATGATAGTTCTATTTTTAATTTTTTTTTAAAGATTTATTTTTTATTTATACATACAAGCTGGGGCTCCCTATACTACAGGTCCTCTCTGACACTGGTCATGAGACGATACCCTATTGTGGTTCTGATTTGAGTTTCCCTGATGTTTAGTGATGTAATGCAGCTTGCCTTGTACCTTCTCACTATTTGAATGTTTTCTCTGGAAAAATGTCTCTGGTATTTAATATAAGAAATATAAGCTCAGGTTTGATAAATCCTTATAGTTCATATTCTCTATATGAAGAATTAACTGTGTTAGCTTTCATTCAACCTTATTTATATATAACAAATTTAGATATATCTTAATAAGTATTAACTTTATTGGGATTTTTTTCTTTTCTGAAATTTTTATTCTCACTTTGGTTTATAGAAAATATTATACATAGTTGTTTTGTAAGGACTTCTTTTTGTGCATTTAAAGCTCTTAAAAAAATTGAGAACAACTTTCTTACCAATATTTACATGGAATCAAGATTGACTTAAGAAAAGTCAGTTATAGTCTGATTCCACTATTTACTTAGAGCAACTATAATACTCTCTATGTAATAAGGAAAACAACACTTTTGGATATTTCAACATGTTCTCTTTATAATTCCCAAGATATGTTTTTGACCTTCTATATTAACTGTCTACCATCTGTCACTGCAATGCCATGTTCTGGAAATTTCCTGAACTCTAATGTATCTTTATGCCCCTCATTTGTCCCCTTGTCAAAGAGCATGCCCTGTTTTAGTTGTCTAGCCGATCTGGTAATTAATGTGACCTGTCGTGTGACCACATGGAATATTTTACTTTCCTCTTTTCTTTTCTCTGCCAGGTGAGATATTTTACATTTTAATTTGGTGTTTCAGTCTCTAGCTAAAATACAACTTTATACTGAGATTATTTGGGACAGTTTCCACCGAAGAACATTCTGAAGGATTACCTAAAATAGTATGTAAAGTTATGTAATTATAGTATGAGGTTTATACATTTTTTTCCAAAGGCCCTTTTTTTCATCCTGAACACATTAACTGAGCACCTACTAAATGCAAAACACAGTTCTAGGCATTGTAAATTGAATGACTGAATGGATATCAAAACATGGATATCTTTTAAAGTAATAAAGTTAAACCTGTGTAAAATATGCTATAAAATAAGAGGTTGTTTGATTGACTTAAACTAGAACTTTTGTTCTAGTTTTGAGCTAGAATTTTTATTTACATTTTTTTACTACAAGGAAACAATGTTAATCAAGTTAACTAGTATCTGAGCTTATTGATTATATTTTAATGATGCTCTCCTAGTATGTTTTATAGAAAGTAATGGGATTTATTAATGCTTGAAAATGAATAAAAGTCAAACTTTGATGTTGTGATATGTAGGAAAAATTATGCTGATATCAGAAGTTATTTATCATATCTATTAATGTATGATAAGATATAAAATAATCATTTGTATTTTAACAGACTTTTACTTCAAAAGGTATAATTCACTTCGTATTTATTGCCTGTTTATAGATAGGTATATTAATGAGATCTCTGACTCAAAATCTAAGAGGGTGTATACGAATGTATTTTAAAATAAGAACTACTATTTTGGGGCCTCCCTGGTGGCGCAGCGGGATTGAGCGCTGCGCTGTAGAGCTGTCGGCGGCGCACGATGCGAGTTCGACGCCCAGCCGGGGAGAATCCCATATGGTGTGGCAGACCTCTCCTGCCTCGCCCGCTGCTCCCCTCAGCAGTGTATTTCTGATCTGCCTGTTCTGCTCCCCCCTCTGTCTCTGGTGAACCCTCTCGCCGCCCCACACCTCTGGCCTGTACCCAGCTTGTATGTATAAATAAATATATCTTTAAAAAAAAAAAAAGAACTACTATTTTACTTATGAAACCTCTCACTTGAACTAGTGACTAAAACAGTTTTCTAAAGTATTTACTGGATATCTACTGCCAGATAGAAGAAAGAAAACGTATTTGCAACTTTTCCTTTTGTGACTGCTGAAATCATTCTACATGCATTACAAAAGAAATGGCATAGTAAACTCACTGCTAATGACATTGTCAGCATAAAGAATATGTAAATAAATTTCTGAATTAAAACATGTTTATGTGTCAGCATTGATTGGAAAAATGGAGTTGAGTAAACTATAGATAAATATATTGATCAAGAGATGTTGAAGAATGGACACTCAACAGAACAACACTGAACCCCTGACCTCTGAAACTGCAAGGTGAGGGTTAGACATGGTAAGAGAATAGGAAGCAGATCTGTAATAGGTATTATAATTTTATATAATTATGATATATTATACTAATTATATTATTACCATAATAATATTATATTGTTTTATAAATAAACCATCAACTTTCCACTTCCCTATTCCTAATTCACAAGCATTAGCTGTCAGCAAAGCTTTTACTTTTAACATTATCCTGGGCAACACAGTATAGGTTTATTAACTAAGATATGGATTGAAATATCTGGGAGGAATTAGAGAGGAAGCTAGAGTAGTGCTGATATCTTAGAACCAAGCCACAACTTGGAATATGAGCTTTTTTTCCACAAATGGTGTGCCCCAGAGTACATTGGCTCATATGTGCACAGTTAGCAGTCAGCCTACCCATCACCTCATCTTAAAATAACATTGAAAGATCCAGTATAAACAATGCTTGAGGACATCTCTAATATAAAGTATAAATTTCAAGTTAAAGAAGCAAAAATTTTCATAGATGAAATGAAGAAACAGGGCCTTCTAATTTCTATACTCATTTGTTCAAGAAAATATTCTATGTATAAAATTAGAATGGATTTTAAGATTAAGGAACAATTAGAAAATAAGGATTTTTTTTTTTGAAATTGAAAGTGAGGACATAAACAATGATTTGGACAGTAGAATTGAGGAAGTCTCACAAAATATAAAACTAAAATTCAATGCTAAACATATGTGAAAGGAAAATTGAAAGAACCAATTTGGGGTTCCAATATTTGATTAATAGTATTTTAAGGAAGAGAAGATAAAGAGAATACAGTTTATCAATAGAAAAGAATCCTCAGAGATCCATCAATATTTTAAAGGGAGATACAGTACATGTGAAACATGAGTTTTAAAAGAGTCCTACACAAAACTGAAGCACCAAGGGTTGGGAGGAGGTAATAACTAAGAGGAAAGGAAACACAATGGTCAGTGGTGGTGGAATATGGGAGAGTTGGTGGTGGATGCACCATGGTAATAATACCTTACAGGGATGTCCCAATATTACCTCAATTAACAAAAATAAGCCCCACACAAACCCAACATTGTGGGTCCTTAGAGCTATTGAATAACAGGAATATCTTAAAAATTCCCACACAAAAAAACAACATTTAAATAGAAATGAGGTTTGTATTGTTAGAATACCAATACAAACTGGTATTCTACTACTCACAGCAATATTGGTTGATTGTATAAAATGAAATAATTCGTGTCTTCAGAAAATCGTTCTGATATCTCTCAACCCCATCCAAAATTTGACAGTGGAGTGAGTGTTTGAAAGCATAATAGAATGGAAAGTATTCAAGGATCCATACTGTTTATCCCTGTGCAGATATTAATTGAGATCATTCTCCTGAAAGGTATGAAACAAAGCAAAAAGGAGAACTGGCAACTAAGAGTTAATGGTTCCAGCTCGCAAGAGTAATAAATAGCCTATCATCTCAGGTGATGGCTCTGCAGACAGAGACCAATGATTTTCTATTGGAACAAATGAAGAAAGGGACCAGTAAAAAGATCTCTGTAGAGGGAGGATTCTGGGGACCAGACATTGTGATGGAGATGTAGAAAGAAATATAATATATGAAAAAAAATTAAAGAATGAAAGGACATTTTTCAAAAAGAAAATGATGTCAATTTAAAAGTCAAGGAACTTTGAAGAAAGTTTTTCAAGGAAAGAAAATTCATCCCAGAAGACTATTTAATCATTATTCCAAATGGCGAACAATGCTTATACATAATGCATTTTCAGCAATTAGAATCAAAGGATGGATAAAACAGGAGATAGTGATGTTTAAGACTGTCATGTAAATGGTACCAATCTCAACATTGTAAAGGTACTGATGATCAAGTGAAAGGCAGAAGAGAGATGAATATAAGTTCAGGGCCACTTACATCTTTATTTTACAGAATAGAGAATCAAGATAGGAGCTCCATTTTTGAGGTAAGAAAAGAAAGAAAGAAACATCATTTGTGTATATACCATTAAAATCACCAAAGTAACCAGCAGGCATGAGAAGGTATGAGAGCATGGACAGATGAGTGGTAGGAGTGTGAACAAACTTGTTCATTCTGTACAGTGATAAATTGATGATAATGTTTAAAGCAGATGATCAAGAAATGAGTCTAATTACTTACTGAGAAATATGGAGGCAACCTTCAGAACAACCTAAAATAGAGTTGTATATGTTAGATTTTTGAAAGAGTTGTGCTGGGATGGGGGAGTTTTATGTTCATAACATAAAAATCTGTTTTAGTAATAATCCTTCAATACAATTGATTTTTTTTCCAATACAATTTGATTTTTAGACTCTATTTTATTTCTAAAATATTTTAATTTATGAGTTAAGAATGGTAATAAAAATATATTTATTTTGTAGATAGCATAACTGAGTTATAATACAAGTTTTGTTTTGTCTAATAATGATCAATTGTAAGGTAAGGACTGGTGCAGGATTTCTTTTTCTGAGTTTCTTTGCCCTAAAACTCAGTGAAGAATGATTTGGGGCAAAAGTCGCTATAAAAGTGGGTAATTCTTTCAGACATCTATTATGAGGATAATCTAGGGAAACTTCAATGATTAGAAAAATATCAGAAAACACAAGCATACACCAGTTTATGGCCCTATATTAGACTAGGGAATTTGCAAGGAAAACCAGTCAGCATAACTCTCTTTTCACATGGAGTGGGGATTGTTCCTATTTAAAAAGAAATGTTCTTTGGTCCTCACTGAGAATTGAAGTAGTTATTGTTTTCCCTTCCCTGTTAGAATGAAGGGAAAATTGACTCTGGACAAGAGTCTACTATTCATTTTAAGTACCCAATAAAAGCCCTGTACATATACTTGAAGTGCCAGCTAGAAGAGAGGAAATTAGAAACCTAGGAAATATTTGAACACAGGTTTAGGTGATTTGAACTAATAATGACATTTATTACTAATGAGACTGAAGATATGATTAGACTTTCTTTGTGAACAAGCACAGCATCTCCTGGCAACCACTGATTTTATTTCCCAAAAAAGGGAACCTTTACTTTACACACACAGTTTATTTGACTACAGGATGCAATTGTTGGAATGTTGAAGTATTGTGACTTACTGTGATCAAATCTTCATGCAATTTTCTCTGTAAAATAATTGTTAGCTTCCATTGTATTGAAGGAAATGCTTTCTAGTAAAGAAAACACATGTTAAGTATCTGGGAATTTCACTAGATTCTAAAAAATACGTATTGATGGTTATCTAACTTGTAGAAAATTGTGCAAGAACACAAATCTGGGGCATGTTGTAAAATCAGTCACTATTTCTTATTTTGATAGACAGTATAATACTCAGATAAGCACTTGCATGGAAGACACTTCAGTAATATGTGACATCTGAACATTGTTTTTATGAGTATCTTTACAACAGTCACATCATTTAGAAAAGGGAGAAGGGCCACAGTAATGTAAAATTTTTGACCTCATTCTATTTTTCATTCATTACTGCTTATTCATTCTATAAATTAAATTAATTTTAATTATCTATAAAATTAAATTATGTGATTATTTATATAATAAAAGTTAAAGACTGGCTGTAAGGAGAGAAAATATAAGCAAACTACTTCATAATTTTTAAGTTAAAGTATAATGAAAACTACTTTTGGGCAGAACAAAATTAATAAAATATAAAACCAGCATTCAAATTAAGAGGATAAAGATTGAGATATATGGTGTTTATAAATGAAATATATTATTACTTCTATTATTTTTATTACAAAAGTTACATCTGTCTTTCTTTTAAGTACAAGAAGCACATAGAAGATTCCAAAACCCTGAGATCATATTCTAGCTTATCAATAGTCAATCATTGTGTAGATATTTTCCCCTCCATTGTAGTAAAGTACATTATAAATAGAGATCTAGTATATGTGTTCTTGCATGACTTTAGCTTTTTCACTTGGGGATTTTATACCAGCCACATCTTTTCAAATGGACTTACCCATGAGGGAGTCTTAAGATGCTTTCAAAATGATCAAAACTCTTCTTAAAGAGTTTTTGAGACTAAACAGTACTACTATACTGTACAAAATACAGTAGAGACTCCTTAAATGTGGTTCTACTCATGAAGATCACAAGAAAATCGACCATGCATAATATATTACAGAAAAGCTAACAAGATATTACAAATAAAAATGAAATAAAATGGCTATTTTGAAGATTATCAATTAACCTTATATTTTTACTATGAAAATTTCAGGACTTTTAGTTTATATGTACTTAAAAAGTCAAGATAATTATTTATGCTATTAAAATATTAGTCTGTCACTCTATAACTGGTACAGAAATCCAGTAGTTATTTTTGAAATTTCAAATGTAATTGTCACACCACCTATGATCTCAGAAACTTGGTGAATAACATAGATATTCCAGCGGTCCTCTTGGTTATTACTGAATAACAAAAGACAGATTTAAGCAGTTCTAAAATATTAATAATTATTCCAGTTATCATCTCCATCGATATGACTGGTAGATTACTCATATTATTTGAATCAATGTATGTTTGTCTATTTAACAGAGGATAGTGACTACTGCCTGTTCATTTCTCTGTTTCCCAGGGTATCTAGTATCTGATGACACAGTCTCTGATGAGTTCATTTAATCATGTGAAGGGAAGACAAGTCAAAGGTACCAGTGATCCAAACTTTAGTGGTGTGGTACAGAGGGGGGACCATGTCCTATCAAGGTAACGAAGGTGTGAAAAGCAGAGCAGGACCTGACTGCACAGTGGGGTTGGGCCAGTTGTGAGGGGGGAACTTAATATAGTAGAAAGAAGGTAAGCACCACCGGAAATGACCTCATGCCTGTGCAATTAGCCTAAGAGGATATTGGGCTAAATCATGTACAAGTGATTACACTGGTCAACAGTGAGATCGTTACTGACTTTAAAAGGCCCTAATCTATAGTATCTTGGTGTGCTGAATGTGAATATAACCCTGAAAAGTTTATAGTAGCTCTCGTTTTGAAGATATTTCATATAATTCATTTAATATGTTTCACCGTGGGGCCTCCCTGGTGGCGCAGCGGTTGAGCACTGCGCTGTGGAGCTGTCGGCAGCTTGCGATGTGAGTTCGATGCACAGCTGGGGAGAGTCCCACATGGTGCGGCAGACCTCTCCTGCCTCGCCCGCTGCTCCCCTCAGCAGTGTATTTCTGATCTGCCTGTTCTGCTCCCCACTCTGTCTCTGGTGAACCCTCTCGCCGCCCCACGCCTCTGGCCTATACCCCATCTTGTATGTATAAATAAATAAATCTTTAAAAAAAAAATTCACCGTGTAAATTTATCCAGTAAGATTGCAACAACATCCTAAATCAGACTAGAATGATGTAATATTGCATTGCATTGCATAATGCACACATCATGCACACATCATCCAGAGTTGAGTGCATCATTTTCTGATGCGATGCAATACTACTGCCAGGCAGCTGCTGAAGTAAGCTGACGTCAGCAGTGCACTATATAAAGAAAGCCCTGTCGTAAAGGTTGAGCATTGAAAATATTTCAAACATTGTGCAAGACAGTTTAAGCTACTGTTCCAGCAGAAAAATGTCAACAAACGAGGAACTGGATCATTAGGGCCTTGCAAATATTTGTACAAGCTTTGCTTTTATTGTGAAGCATTGCCAAAGATTCCTATATCATTGGGCATGGATGTGAGCTAGAGGAGACATATCAGATTTGAGAATTAGGGTTTTATCTAAAGCAACTGGAAAGATGGAATTAGCCTCAACTAAAAGGGAGAGGCTTACCTCATGGTAGAGCAGGGTATATTTATCAGAGGGCACGGCAGAAGGTCAATTTTGAAAATGTTGTGTTTAAGACATTATATACCAAGTGGAAATATTGAATAGACAGTTGGATATTTGGATCTGTTTATCTGTCTTTATCGCCAATTCTTTTTTTAAAAAATATTTATTTATGCATACAAGAACTGTGTTGTAGGCCAGAGGTGTGGGGTGGTGAGAGGATTAACCAGAGATAGAGCGGGGAGCAGAACAGGCAGATCGGCTGAAGTACACTGCTGAGGGGAGCAGCGGGCAAGGCAGGCAGGAGAGGTCTGCTACGCCGTGTGGGAATCTCCCTGGCCAGGGATCGAACTCATGCTGCAGTGGCTGCAGATCGCTTCATAGGCTGAGACAACCCGTTGTGCCCCTAGGGAGGCCCTTTATCTCTAATTCTTACTCTATTTTGGATCTAGATATGGATATACATTTAGATCTAATATATTCATATATTATACTAGTCATAATTATCTACTTACCTATCTATTATTTCTGTACTATGTGTCTATATATTAATTATATCCTTCTGAAGCTATGAGACAGGTTGAGGTCACCAAGAAAATGATTATAGACAGAAAAGGGACGAGGCCAAAGTCTGCAATTGGGACATCCAGACATTAAGATGTCAGTGACCAGAGCAAGAGTCATAGAAGAGGGCAAAGAATGAATAACTGTAGGGAGGAGGATGTGCCAGCAGGGTGTGATCAGAAAAAGAGAACCATCAGGAATGGTCTAGAATATGGAAGTTATTAGAAGGGTTTGGGCTTCTGATCCTGGGAGCTAGTTAGACTGTTAGAGGAGCTATTGTTTTTGTGTCTGGGGTTGGACCTGCCCATGGCATGAGAATAGCTGAAGAAGGAGACCCGGGTAGGGGCAGAGGAGCTACAGGCTCTCTGAGTGTCCCTTCAAGCAAAGTGAGCCCGCAGGTCAGCCCCAGAACGTGGCCCCACTCTCTTCTGAAAGCACAAAGACTGTGACGGCTACTTTATTGCTTCCTTCCATATCTGGCACAAAATACCTCTTGTGACCCAGGCTGACAATACTGTGAAAGGAAGGGAATCTTATGAAATAATTCCAACTCACTAAACTGAGTCATCAACAAAATCGACAATAAAAGCTAGGCAATTGCAGTGCCTGAGAGCTAAGTAAATAAAATGATTTTGGGAGGAGAAAATGACCAACTATGTTATGTTCTGCTGATAAGTGAAAGGAAGACTGAGCAGTTATCATTCAGTTTTGCAGAGGATCTTGGTCAATTCGACAATAGGTTCAATAGCAAGGGGTGGGGCAGCACAATACAGAGTGAAGTTAAGAGGAGAAAATGTATAAAGTTCCTCATCCCTGGGAGGAGAGGAATTTGAGACAGGAGTAAAGATGTCTTCATGCAGAAGTTTTCCACAAAATGAAAGAAAAGTAAGGAAATGGGGCAATCATTAGCCAGGGAAGTCAGAATTTTTTTTTAAAGATGGAAGATAGCATTTCAAAAGTTATGGAAATAAACCAGAAAAACTGAAAAAAAGAAGTAAATAAAAATTGAAAAGCTGACAAGATGGGGGAATAAAAGGGCACTGCTGGCTAGTGCTCTCCAGCCAGCCCGAAGGATCCGCCCTAGGCAGGTTTCACACAGAGGCTCCTGGAAGACAGAACGCAGGGGATTATACAAATGGAGGAGTTGATGCTCTGTGTTTTCTGGGTGAAATTTCATTGTTCCAAATGAAAGCAGCAAGCAAAGACATCAGCTGAGAGGGAGGACAGCGGGGAGGCTGGAGGCTAAATGGTGGAGTCTAAGTGGTGAAGTCAAGTGGTGAAATCCCTGGCTAGAGGTTGGGAGAGTGAATGGAGTCCTGGTAGTTCTATTACCTGGCAGCTAAAAGGACCCACTTAGGGTTCATGGATATGGTCTACAGACAAATAGCTACACATTAGCCCCATTTAAATTACAGAGTAAAGGAATGCTACGTTGCACAAGTTTGCATCTCCTCAAACACGCTTCTACTAGATTACACCAGCAACAAAATGCCAGGCAAGGTAGACAGAAGCCAAATCCCCTGGAAGTTATTTACATTAAGCTCTGTGCAGCAGTAGTTCAAATTTAATAATATGCCCATAATAAAATTCATAATCTAAATTTGAAAGCCTTTCAAAAACACTTAGTAAGGTAGAAATATAAGTGCAATTCTAATTATAAACTATGTAGGGAGATTAACGTACCTCATCAAATTTTTTAGAGTAAGTGCAAACCAGAGCCTTAGTCCTCCAATTGCCCATGGCCTCTTTATTGTTGCTCCAAGGCTTGCAGAGTTGGGGGTTTACATATTCATTAAGCAGCCTGCAAAGAGAAGCACTTCAGCACATAATGAGTGCTTACTGGGATGAATCAGTTATTGGCACCAACTATCACCACAGCCATATGCAGCTCATTTTATTTTACTTTTTTTTTTTATTTCTCCAGCCCACCCACAAAATTTTGTTCTTTTTGCCAAGTTACACCCCTATGCTTGGTCTAGATACAAGACATAACATTGCACTTCTGTTTTCACACATAAAACACAGTATACTAACATTGATTTCTGATCTCTCTTCAATTATATTTTTTGATTTGAAAATGGGAAGAGCCTAAAAGAATAAAGTAATAGGATATTCAAATGGATATGTTCATGCTCCACAATAGTTCAGGAAAAAACAAAGATCTATATCACATAGAATATTTTTATTGTTCCACATTATATATTTCTTACATGTAAATTCTATATTTTTTTATAAATGGGAACTTTCCCCTTAGTCATCCGTAACAGATCTCTAGATGCTCTAGGTAACTTTTGAATGATTAATCTTTATCACTTTATCAATTCAGGAATTTATCAATTTTGGATAAATGGTACATTTATCAAAACAAGGTACCATTGTTTTGTCCCTGTGGATTTAATCTGCTTTTTCCTGAGAGTTGATGAGTTGTAGCACCATTACATATGCTTATTGACCATTGGGAAATGATTTTTGGTAAAGTAATGTTTAAGATTTGTAGAGTATCATGTAACAAGGTTAAAAACTAAGTCCCCACTCCCTTGCCCAGCAGGTCCTTTTAGGAGGCTTGAATAGAAGAACGCCATATGTAGGCCATAAGACTGACCAGAATGACCAGAAATATCAGCCAACTCCAGGAAACCAGAAGCAGGGCCAAGACACATTGTGTGTCAATGGCCAGCACCCCAGACCAGACTTCCCAGCAAGTAACTTGTACAAATTGGTGCCCCAATTTAGAAAACCCTTGAAAACAAAGTATAAAATTGAGTCTCAAATGCTTCTTCACATGCAGGCTTATATCTCCTATCTCGCCCCGTGCTCTCTCACAGGGTATTTCAATATATCTGCCTTTTCTGTATTTCAATATATCTGCCATTACCTATTTTTTCTTATTCCTTTGTAGAAATACTCTGTACACAAGTTTGTGGTGGTGGACTGCGGTGGTGGGTGCACTGTGGCCGCAATGCTTCAAGGGCATGTTCTATAATGCAAACAATGATGGGAACAAATATTAATAAAAAACATCAAGAAAAACTCTACAATTTACTGATTCTAAATTTTGAAATTTATTTTTCTCCTAACCTGTAACTTGCCCTTTTACTCTTTCAGTAATATCTTTTGATGAATATACATGCTTAATTTTAAGTAGGTTAACATATTGATGCTTCTTAATTCTAATACATTCTGCATCCTTTTGTAAACTGACCTACTCCAATGCTATGAATATATTTTACTTGGTTAACTTTGTTATCTTTCTCATCTAGGTGCATAATTTGCCTGTTTTGATTTTTGGTATGTTTTGTGACAGAAGTCAAGATACTTTTTCTTACTCATAACTACCTGCACTTGTTACCTAATGCCAAACTAACACTGTTTAACAAACCACCATAAAACTCAATATCTTAATATGGTAAGAGTTTATTTAGGTCATAACATGGCAAATAAGTAATTTGTGTTTTACTGATGAGTAATTGGTCTGAGGGGATCCTCTGGACATTGTTTGTGGATCAATATAACTATGGCTTGAGAGATTAGACTCTGCTCCAAGTAGTTCATTAGTTTTTCTACATCTGTTCTTCTGTTGATACAATTATACAATTTTATTTTTAGTTGATTATATAGAATTTAATGAATGGCTTTCTTTTTTTGTCTTGAATGATGGTCTTATTCCTCTGGCAAATCTAAGTTGAACTGGATACATTATTCTTTTTACTTTTATGAATTTGCTTCCTGTGGTGATTAATTTAATGTGTTAACTTGGCCAAGCTATGCTGCCTAATTATTGGTCAAAACTAGTGTAGATGTTGTTGTGAAGGTATTGTTTTGATGTGGTTGACATTTAAATCAGCAGATTTTGAGCAAAGCAGATTATTCTTGTAACATGGGTGTGCCTCATCCAAGTACTTAAAGGTTTTAAGAGAAGAGACTGGAATCTCTTGGGAAGGAAAGAATTCTGCAACACCTACTCTTCCCAGAGTCTCTGGACTGGCCTCCTTGCAGATGTCCGATTGTTAGTGTCACAAGCCTTTGAGGCCAGTTCTTAAAATAGAACTCCATTGGATTTGTTTCTCTGGAGTACCCTTACTAACACAGATTTTGGCATTTATAGAGGTTTAGAGAAAGAGAATCTTCAGACTATGTGTAGTGTGTTGAATCTGGAATTTGTGGGATTGGCTTCCTTATTGATTGTATTTAAGGGTCCTCATGATTCTTTTCCAGTAGCATAGAGGGAACTGATAATTCTTGGCATGATAACGAAATAGTGATGCATGAAGTATCACCTTGAAGGTCTGAGTGACTAATATCTCAGAGCATTTTTGCTAAACTGTCAAGTAGACTGAGATTGGCTGTAGCTCCTAATTGCTCTGGAAAAAGTGGAGAAAGGATGAATTCAGGCATTCTAGTTCCCAGCTCAAGTGCCATTTGTGATAGGAAAGCTGGTCTGTCCTGAAATAAATGCTCATTTCCTGAAGCCACAGAGCTGAGATTGCTGAAAACAAACCTAGACCTCTGAAATGGAAATCTAATGACATCACAATTATCCAGAGATTTTTTGATACTTTTGAAATAATTATTCTTTTTAATATCTAGCCTAGCCTATTGACAAATTGAATGTATTGTGTTTGAGAGTTTTCTTGGTTTCTATTTGTATTCCTCCAGAAATCAGTGAGTTTAAAATAGAAGAAATTTTGAATAGAAAACCCCATTTAATATCTAAAGATTTAAGTTAATTTTGGGATGATTTTTTTTTATTAAAGAAAATACCAATATTTGTTTATTGAACTTACCAGTATGTTACCTCATCATATGTGTGCTAATCAGGAAACATGTTGTTTACTAAAATGGGTAAACTGAACAATCCATTAATGAAAGGAGTAGTTGAAACTTATGTGGGCAAAAGGTAGGAAACCCCCAATAAAGGTGCACTGCTTAAGGATTGGAGGCACCCAGCTGAACTATGAGGCTGGTTGGTACCAGTACGCTGGGCGAAAGGGCCTGCCAGAAGCTATGTTCTTTACTTAAGAGCTGCCTCTGTCCTGGTACTGAACCTAGGCAGAGTGAAATGGGGGAAGATACCCGAACCTCATCTCCTGCCCTGGCTTCCTACTAGCAGACATAAATGCAAGTAGAGGCTCCAAGAGCTTATGAAAGCTTATTAGAGAGTCTCATGTTATTTTGTGTCCTGGGTCAGGGACAGAGCATGAAAGATATAAGGTAGATTTGGATGGGCAATGAAATCCACTTGGAACACGTTGGCAGTGTTTATTATATGGAAAATGCTGGGATTTTCTGATATAGAGGCATAGTTCAGGACTAGGTATGACGACAGAAACAGCCTCATTTAAAAAAAAATTCATGTTAATAATTTGCTCTCCAGAAAATAAATGGTACAGGGAACCTATATAGTTCCCCTAGAAAGTTGAATCCGTTCATGCACATCCCATGGACTCTAGAGAAAATTGACTTTGCAAAGGATTGATGTCAAAGTTACATCTCCAGAACCTTTGATACCAGATCAAATGCCACTGTCAGCCTTTGAACCACAGTTTTTGTCATAATACCAGAAAACTGAAGCAATAGTCTTGTCTTCCAATTGATGCCTTTTGCATTGATAAATATTTTTATTGTTAAATTTGCATTAAATTTCTAATATTTGACTGAAAGCCATGATAATTAAGATAGACTTGAAAGTATGAACTTGAATCTCAATTAGTTCCATACCATCCATGTATTTCTTTTACATATGAGTGTCCTGCATCATTTTCTTTAAAGTCTGCATCATGCAGCATATGATGGATCATAAGATATATTGCATCTCATGTCCTTTATTTCCCTCTAGGAGTGACTAGGGAACATGCCTTTAAATAAATAATTTCCTCAAAAATACGTGTGTAGTGCTTGCTGACTACTTGATCAAACAGGACAAACACCACGCATAACAGCTTTCTCTTCTAACGGCCAGAACTTTCATAGGGCCCACACATAATAAAGGAGCCAGTAGCCAACATAAATAAAAAGTGCCTCTCTGGAATAAAGACTAGAAAATCTGAAATACACTTTGAAGTGTATGAAATACTCACTTTTGGAAAGAACGGAAAGTGAACTGTTGTCTGAACAAGGAGTAAACGAACTCAAAGAGTTTGATAAAAAGACTAGTCCAGAGCTTTTACTTTGCTTGTTTCTCTACCTGTGCCAGTTTGACTGACAACTCTTTGTCCTCCTCCCCCTAATCTTCAAATAACTGCACTTCTGCTGTGAAAACAGGGAAACTGCAGAGGCAAAGTGAAGATGTAAAGTGGAATGCCAATGTTTATTACATAAGATAACCCTAAAAGTAAGGAGGGACAAGCTTCTTCTCCTACCCTGTCATAATTCTTGGCTTTGAGTAACCATGATTTCACCACTAATACATAGAAAGATATCATTTGGTTTCTTCTGGTATGCATTAAGCACTTTTTTTTTTATAGCATTAATGATTAAGTAAAGACCCTGGTTCAGGGCTCTCTTTGAGGTTATTTTCCCTCATTGACAGGTCAGGCAACCATATCAATGAAGCAAGAGAGTCCCAACAAATAATGGTAGATGATTAATATGGGATGTAATTAACAAAAAATAATTTTCTTCACGTTTAGGAGAAGCAATCACTGCAGGTCTTTCTTGATTTTCATCAATGAGTCCAGAATTTTCTGAGCTGCAAAGAATACACAAAACTAAGGACCTGTTAATGAAAACACACATCTTTAAATATTTATTTATGCATGCAAGAGCTGGGGTGTAGGCCAGAGGTGTGGGGTGGTGAGAGGATTCACCAGAGACAGAGAAGAGAGCAGAACAGGGGGATCTATTGGAGTACACTGCTGAGGAGAGTAGTGGGCTGGGCAGGAGAGGTCTGCTGTGCCATGTGTGAAGCTCCCTGGCCAGGTATTGAATTTGTGCTGCAGTGGCTCTGTTACGGGGCAGGGAGAGGGGCGCCCCCGAAACTCCAGCCCTGCCCTGTTCTAAATGGGTTCTGCCATCTGCTGCATCAATACAAAACATAGGGCCTTTTGTGGAAAGAAACTTTAATACAATTAGAAAGGACAGAGAAGACAAAGAATATATTTTCTAAGTCAAGCACCCAATGTTATCCAACTCTTCATGGGTAAAAGTCCAACCAAATGGGATTGGCCCACAGCAAGTCTCGAAAGCCTGCCAGAAGCTGCCTGCCAGAAGCCTAGAACAGCTTTTGGCAGGGACCCACACATAAGGGTCAGAAACAGCTAGACAATTCTGGGAGGAACCAAAATACCTTTCAGCAGGGACACATACAAAAGGGTCAGAAACAGTCAGAATTATTCTGAGAGGCACAGAACAAAATCAAAACCAAAATGAACATAGCCATCATTAACTTCCCCATGGGTCTCTCACCCACATCTATTTCAATCAGTCCAGGCCAGTGCAGCTTCTTTACAAGTCTCTCTGCTCCTTGGGCCTCTTCTGGATTTCTATCCTTCTTCTGTCTCCTCCTGTCTTCTGTGTTCTGTTCTGTGTCTCCTCTGTTTGAGAATCCTCTGTGTGTCTCTCTTCTCCAGCTTTATATCCTGCTCAGTTCCACCCTACCTTGGGTGGGACAGGGAACCTGGGACACACTCTTTCTCCTGGGGACCACCTTGTTACAGCTCTGGATAGCTTCAGAGTGCTGAGACTTAACCCGTTGCACCATCAGGGAGGCCCCTTAATATTTTTGTTTAAGTGATCAGCAGCCAATATAGGCATGGTTAAAAACATTCCAGCATTATCTGCTGAGGCTCCCCACTCAGATGGCTGTAGGTTCACCTTGAATTTCAGAGTTCCCAACTAGCACAGGGAATTCTGAGTTGGGACAACATCACAGAAACAGTTTAGTTTTAGGCTTAGACTTACAAGAGATGAGCAGATTCAAAGTTAAGAAGAAATTAATTTTGAAACAGAAAAGCAAAATGTAGGCTGGGTATGTAGAGAGGCCTAGCCCCTATGAATTAAAGTGTGACAGTTCCTCAAAAGATTAAAATGGAACAGCACTGTTTACAGTGGTCAAGATACATGAACAATCTAAATGCACCAGGACAGATGAATGGATCAGAAAGATGTGATACAGATACACAGTGGAATACTATTCAGTAATCAAAAAGATAAATTCATGCCATTTATGGCAACATACATGGAATTTGAAGGGATTATGCTAAGTGAAACAAGTCAGAAGGAGAAAGATAATACTTGATGGTTTCACATATATGTGGAATGTAAAGAAATCAAACAAAGGATTGGACAAAGACAAACTTTAAAACTGTCCCTTGAAAGCAAACCATAGATCTGAAGTATCCAGGAAGGGAGGGGAAGAGAGGGATGAGGATGGGATGGGCGGACAGGGAAGCCAGATTATGGTAGAGGATTGTGTTCTTTGTTGGTGGGGGAACTGTAGTGAGCACATCTGATGGGAGAAATCCTATGTTGTAAAATAATTAACAAGGATGTAAAATAATGGTACTTTAATATATGTATATAGATTTACTTCTTTTTTTAAAAAGATTTATTTTATTTATTTATGCATACAAGAACTGAGGTCTAGGCCAGAGGTGTGGGGGGTGAGAGGATTCATCAGAGACAGAGTGGGGAACAGAAAAGGCAGATCTCCTGAAATACACTGCTGAGGAGAGCAGTGGGCGAGACTGGAGAGATCTTCTGTGCCATGTGGGTTAGCTCCCTGGCTGGGGATCAAACTCATGCCACAGTGGCTGGCAAAAGCTTGATAGTGCTGAGACTTTAGCCCCTGTGCCACCAGGGAGGCCCTAGATTTACTTCTAATACCGAAAAGAAAAGGTGGATCTGGTTAATTGAACAAGAGGCTTTAAAAAAAAAATCTGCTTGTACTTTGTCTATACAATAAAGACAATAATGATATAAAGACAATAATGATATAAAGTTAAAATACTCATAAGCCTAAGTCAGTGGGAATAAGGGTGGCATTTCAAATTGCAGCACAGTCATCCTGCCACACTCCCCACCAAAAAAAAAAAAAAAGAAGAAGAAATTAATTTCCAAGCACTGTGAGTTTGTTATGCAACTAAAGGGACTTCAGTAATTAATTTCACTTGTGACTAATGATTATGACTTTTGCTGATCTTTAGAGTTTAATGCAATCTATTATTTTTTTAAATGTAAAAGGGTCTCATAAAATATTTATCTACTTATTTTATATAGCAATGAATCCCAGTCAGGAGCTAATAGTCTTCTGCCCACTGCCCAACAGGTTTTTGATATATGTAGTTAATGTCTCCTTTATATCATCAACCATAACAGATGATGAAATTATTGCCTCAGGGGAAATGTGTGAATTTGGTATCATTGAACTTTTCCAAGTTTACTGAATTGGGAGAACACTATTATACAATGAAAAATCAGAAGAAACTTCAAGAAAATAATCCTGCTCTAGTTCTAGTAAATGTTCTAAGATTTATATCCACTCTCCATCACTGTCATTTTTTTCTAGCTTCAAGTTGACATCAAAGATTAGCAGTAGAGTAGAGTGGTATATAATGGGGTCTCCCATCCACAAATGAGTACAATTTTGTAGTTTTATGGATTAATTTATATCAATACTCCAGATACCACTTCTTGAACATTTTTCCTACTTGATTAAATCTAGCTACTTACTATAATTGTATTCAGAATAAATTCCATGAATGCTCTTGGGTGGACATAAGGCTCACTTTCCCATGCTGTATCTACCATCCACAAGGAACATCTGAAGTTCACCAGGTCAGATTCTACACTGAGCCTGACATCAGTCACCATCTTAACTCCAAGACTTCCCTATCTCCCTCTCTTCACTGGCAATCTGGAAGTCATCAAGCAAGAGAAGGATGGTTCCTTTTTCTAGTTACACTCTATTTACCTAGAACTGCCTTCCTAAACCATCAAATGTTAAAGTGTGTTAACATATCCCTATGTTACCTTACACTCACTTTGATGGAGCAAAGAGGGGGATTTATCCTGAACCCAGGAAGTCTGTTATCTAGAGTGGAACCCTCCATTTCCCCATGAAATAGTGTATCATCAGTATGAACTTGGATTTGCTTATGGCAATTGAATGCATGGCACCCTTTACTACCAACTATACTTGTGAGGAGTTCAACCCTGACCACCAGACATGGATTTATGGTTCTGGACAGCAACTATGGTCAAAATCCCAGTTGTACTATTTTTTTTGGGTGAAACTTTCTTGATTTCTAGTCAAATTAGTTTATTGTTTATTAGTTATGTTATTAGGTATGTGGGAGAGCACTTGGATGGTCATGATTCTTATTCAAATCCCAAGTCACAAGCAGAGGAGAGTGAACCCCAACTCCATCATGTATTAGCAACGTCTGATCAGAATGCAGGAGGCCTCTATTAGGTGCTAATTATATGATAAGTTGGGTTGTTCTTTTCTTGCTGTTCAAATGTACACCACAGGGCTTTTGCTATGCTATTTAAAAGAATGCACTGCCTATAGCTATTGTCTAGAAATTTGATTCAATATAATAAAGTGACTTTATGCAAAGGGGTGGTAACAATTGTCAGGAAGATAAGAAAAGAACAGAGGGGAAATTAACATGTAAAAGACTATTAGGTCTAGGAGAAAACCAAGGTATTTCATAATGTACTTTGAATAAAAGTTTCAGAGTAATTCAAATTGAGTGAGTTGGTGTGAGAATTGGGTCCTCATCTTTTGCGTGGGGCTTGAAGACTGCTACAGAGCAGACAGACAGGTTCTTGCTCAAGTGGGCAGATTCTGACTGGGTTCAGTTTTGAACTAACCCAGTTATACAGTCTATTAGTATTAGCATTTAATATTCTTTACTAAATATGTTTAGTATATTGAGTTGGGTAGCAACATCAAATGATTACTTCATATCACATTACTATATCACTTACTTAGAGCACACTCAGTAAAATTAAATAATATAGGTCAACTCTAAGGATGGGAACTAGGGAATGTTATTTTTTTTCCTCTTCTCTTTATATAAGTGGTCATCACATCATTTTTGAGACTCCCAACTAGTGTGAAGTTCTGGCTCATGTCTCCTCCAACTTGCTGACCCTAAATAAAACTTCCCATGTCTGCAGAGTCAGCTCCACTTACTTACATCACATCTCCAGGGAGGCAAGAGGGAAAAAGTGTTTTTATTATGTCCCAGTTAACAGTAAATAAAACAAAGTAATCAAACCACCTCTCAAGAGGGATGAAAGGATGTTGGCTCATGGAATTCTTGATCATGATGCACTTTTCAAGTCACAGGCGAAAGACAGGTTCTATATTCCAGGCCTGTCTACCTTCTAGGACATGCAAATAACAACAGGAAAGAAATAATCAGTTCCTTTCCTCCATGCCTGCTTTCAAGAACAAGTTCATATACTCATCTATTGTTTCCAAATTTTCAAAAGATATCTATCATTGTGATTGTATGCTATAACCTGACCAAAGCAATGCAATGCATCCCTTTATGTGGTTTCTTTTGCTCTTCTGCTTTGTTTTGAGAACTTCTGGAACTAGGTCACATGCCACTCAATCACCTGAAAACATTTATTAAAATTTCAAGTATCCATTTATTTAGCTAAATTGCCTTAATTTCATTGAATTATACTAGGTGCTGACTATATATAGTAATTGTTGTGTATCCACACACATATGCATTACAGTTTCTGGTCCTCCATTTGTGGGACTGCATAGTTCTTTGTTCTCTCTCCTTTCTGAATTATCACTTCCACTTTGCTTTAAGGAGTTAATTCATTTTTTTTTTTTTTGTTAGAAATAAGTGAGTCCTGCAGATAGTATTTTTCATGCTTATAGCAATTCCATGTCTACTTGTAGCTCTATTTGTAAAGTTTAATTAATTCTTTAATCCTGCTGCTGCTTTTGTTTCACTAGCTAATATCTTGAACCGCTTTTAAATGGGTATAAATGTGCTCTGCTTGTTGACGTGCTTAAGTGCCTCTTCTAAGCTGCTCTTACAAGCTACTGACAAATTGAAGACATTATTAGACTAGAAAAAAGTAAATAATAATACTTTTTCCTGAGGAATTTAAATGCATTTTAACATAACTATAAAATTTTCATACATTTTGTGTGAAGTGAGTATAGGCAACATAATATCCATAAATTATGGGGAAAATATTTATGCTATCAGGTGGTAAGACTTTTTTGCAACTTTCATTTCATGGCAATTTTTTTTTTCTCCTAAGTCCAGGTTTTTCTTTTATGTTAGATAAACCTCATAATAGTTTTGCATTATGCTTAGTGGCAATCACAACCACAGTCTTTAATGGTTAGCCTGGACCCAATGGTGTGCTAATCCATATGCGAAGATGCAGAAATTCCAACGCAGACAGATAAGGTTAGTCATCTCAACCAGACTGCCCACTGCTGTCTGTAACCTCCTTGAAAGGATCACTGCAGCCAGCTTCCTCCTAAACCGGGGAAGGTTTCAAAAGTAATGGTTTTAATCAGACAGCATATTTTTTGTTTCCACCCCCACCCAAATGTTTATAGCTGTTTCTTAATTCCACTTCCCCAGGGAGCAATGTCATTCATCTCTTCACCAATGTTGCCCAAACCGTAGGATTTTATGAACCCTGTGCTTCTTTTTTCAATCCCTCTTTCTTGGCAATATGACTGCTTAAATAATTTCTACAGAAAGCTTACCTTTCTCCTGTCATTCTGTGTCTTCTTTCCTGGATCATTAGCACATTGGCCACACATTTACCACTGTAATAATACAAATAAATAACATTTTAAAAAAATAAAAATAAACTGGATACTTTTATTTTTTATTTTTTATATATTTTTTTATTTATATCTTTTACATCATTGTGTATTGTCCGTAAAATTCCCACCACCAGTTCACCTGTGAACAATCACTGTAGCCCCTTGTGCTCTGTTCTTCCCTGTTTGATCCCTTTACCTCCCCCTCCCTTTCAGAATGTTTCTTACTTACGGTGGCCCTTTAGTTTTGTTGTTGTTGTTTTTTAATTATTATTATTGTTATTTTTCCCCCGATCCCTTATTTGGTTCCCCTATATTCCTCCATAAGTGAAACCATTTGATATTTTTCTTTTTCCTTCTGGCTTATTTCAGTGAGCATGATACCTTCCAGCTCCATCCATGATGCTGTGAATGGCAGGAATTTATCTTTTTTGGTTGCTGAATAGTATTCCATTGTGTATATATACCACTTCTTTTTGATCCAGTCATCTATTTTTGGACATTTGTGTTGTTTCCATATCTCACCTATTGTAAATAGTGCTGCAGTAAACATAGAGGTGCAGGTATCTTTTTGAATGAATGTTTTTGTGTCCTTTGGATAGATTCCTAGGAGTGGAATGCTGGGTCATATGGTAGCTCAATTTTTAGTAGTTTGAGCAACACCCACACAGCTTTCTTTAATTTCTCCTATTTTTGCTTTTAAAATTTTTCTGCTGACTGGTTCAGAAACTTATTCATTTATTTATTCACTCGTTCAACTATTCATCCATTATTAGTACTCACTGATCACCTTTTCTGTGACAGCCACTGTCAAGTGAGCAGTAACTCGATGTCTGCACTTCCAATAGGAGGAGAGCATATTGTACAGATAAATGCCAATGTGTTTTCTGGGTATGGGTCTGATAAAGTGAATTTATCTCAAATCTATTTGTGTAGGAATTTTTTTTTTTTAGATTTTTTTTTTTTTTATACATACAAGCTGGGGTACAGGCCAGAGGCGTGGGGCGGCGAGAGGATTCACCAGAGACATAGCTGGTAGCAGAACAGGCAGATCAGAAATACACTGCTGAGGGGAGCAGCGGGCAAGGCAGGAGAGGTCTGCCTCGCCATGTGGGAATCTCCTCGGCCGGGCATCGAACTTGCGTCTCCGCTGCAGACAGCTCTACAGCGCAGCGCTTAACCGCTGTGCTACCGGGGAGGCCCCTATGTGTGTAGGAATTTTCAATTGAGATATAGTTCCTATTAACTTACTGGTTTTGAACTTTGGACTGAATTCAGGGGATCCCTTTCTATTCTTCATTAATCCAGAGAAACCTGAGCATATGTGGAAGGTGAGTGAATGTTGAGGCTTTGTCCAGGAGCTGAGACTATGAGCAGAGCCTGCTTTGCTATCAGAGCTAAACTAAGCCATGAAACAAGATGCAGTGGATCAATCTAGGCCAAAGAAATTCTAATGTGTGGGTGTGTGTGCAGCGTATCCAGGATCACAGCAGTGCTCAGGTAACTGTCAGTTTTAAAAGCTGAAGCATAAGAAGATTAAGAGTTGGGAACAGACCCCAGATGCAAAAATCAAGGGGATAGGGCCTCCCCGGTGGCGCAGCGGTTAAGCGCTGCGCTGTGTAGCTGTTGGCAGGGGCGACGCGAGTTCAATGCCCGCCCGGCTGGGGAGAGTTCCACATGGCGCGGCAGACCTCTCCTGCCTTGCCCGCTGCTCCCCTCAGCAGTGTATTTCTGATCTGCCTGTTCTGTTCCCCACTCTGTCTCTGGTGAACCCTCTCGCCGCCCCACACCTCTGGTCTGTACCCCAACTTGTATGTATAAATAAAAAATAAATCTTTAAAAAAAAATCAAGGGGATATTTTTAAACAACCTTTAATATTTCCTACTGGTAAAAAGTGTGGGGAATAGCAAATAATCTCATGAAGTATGTTCTAAAACATCAAATCCTATGTTGCTTTTCACAATGTAAGTGCAAACTTTCACAATGTAAAATCTAATAGACATATTTACAGAATGAGGATGGAAGAAAAATATCATGTTGGTGTTTCCATGTCTAAGGTTAAACATAATTCTTGCTAAAGCTATGAATTTACATTCATTTCAGACTACAGAGTATTTTCACACATTTTTCTGATAGTCATCACCCCAAGTTTTCTCTTCAAGCCTTCTGCACATGTCAATTAAGCTACCTTTGAAAACTAGTAGTGTTTTTAATGTATTGTTTATTTTTCATTTCTTAGAGTATTTTTTAATATATATATTTTTATTGTTATTTATATCTTTTACATTTTGTACTCCCCTTGGGTAACCCACCACCAATTCACCCGTGATGCATCTCCATGGTCCCTTGTGTCCTTTTCTACTTCATTTTGTGCTCTTATCCTCCTCCTCCTCCTCCCCTTTCACCCCTCCTCCCCCGCTGAGTGTCTCTCTCCTATTTGGTTTCCCTATAGCCCTGTTATAAGTAAAACCATTCGATATTTTTCTCTTTCTTTCTGGCTTATTTTGCTGAGTATGATCCCCTCTATTCCATCCATGTTGCTGCAAATTGCATGTGTTTATCTTCTTTGAATGCTGAGTAGTATTCCATTGTGTATATGTACCACATCTTCTCGATCCAATTGTGTATTTTTGGACATCTGGGTCCATATCTTTGCTATTGTAAACTGTGCCACAATGAACATACGGGTGCATGTATCCTTTTGGATTAGTGTTTTTGTGTCAAAAGGCACTTCTCCAAACAAGAAAAGCAGATGGCCAACAGGTACATGAAAAAATGTTCAACATTACTTATAATCAAGGAAATGCAAATCAAAACCACAATGAGATACCACCTCACACCTGTGAGGATGGCACACATTAAAAAAACAGGCAACAACAAATGCTGGAAAGGATGTGGAGAAAAAGGAACTCTTCTACACTGCTGTGGGAATGCAAACTGGTCCAACCACTATGGTACTTTTGGGAATCTACCGAAAGGACACAAAAACACTAATCTTAGAGTATTTTCTTTAGAGAAGTTTTAAGTTTACAACAGAATCAAGATTGTCTGTATACTCTTCAACCTCACATAGATACAGCCTCTGCCACTATCAACATTCCCACCAGGGGGTACATTTGTAACAATCAGTGTAAACTAAAGTGGATCAAAAGCCCAAAATTTATAGGAGGGTTCATTCTTGGTGTTATACATTGTATGGACTTGAACGAATGTATAATGGCAGGTACCCATCATTATGATATCACAAGAGTCTCCTTACTGTCTTATTATCCTTTGTGGTCCTCCTACTTTTTCTTCCCACACCCAGTCCTGGCGGCCGTTGATCATTTTACTCCCTTTATTTTATTTTACTCCCTTCATTTTACTCCCTTTATACTTTTGTTTTCCAGAATGCCATAGAGTTGGAATCTAGTATTTAGCCTTTTCAGATTAGCTTCTTTGACTTAGTAACATACATTTAAGATATCTCCATGTCTTTTCATAGTTTGATAACTAAATAATAATTCGTTGTCTGGATGTAGCATAGTTTGTTTATTCACCTATCAAAGAATATCTTGGTTGCTTCTGACTTTTAGCAATTATGTTTATGGCCATAAACATCCATCTGCAGGCATAATTTTTTTATTCCTTTGGGTAAATACCAAAGAGAACAATTACTAGATTGTATGATTAGAATATATTTAGTTTTATAAAAAATTACCCAACTATCTTCCAAAGTGGCTGTAATAGTTTACATTACTACCACAAATGACTGAGAATTTCTGCTGTTCTACATTTTTAAGAGCATTTAGTGATGGGGTTCACAATTTTCACCATGCCAATAGGTATGTAGTGCATTATTAGTGTCTTGCATAGGTATATAGTGTAGTATTAGTGTCTTGATGTGCATTTCCCTGATTAATTATGATATGGAGCATCTCTTCATTTCATCATTTGCCACCTAATATCTTTTTTAGCTGTATGTCTCTTAAGGGCTTTGGCCCATATGATTTATTTTTAAACTTTAGACTTGACAATTAAGCTTCATATAGTAATTCTAACACTGAAAGACAAGAATTTATGTATGCCCATGTTCTTGACTTCACAGTTGTGTTTGTAACATAAGATGGTATGATCTCCAAATGTCCCAGGGTCCATTCTCCCTCCCTCCCTCTTTGAGACCTGGTTACTAAAGATGTTACATTGGCTGTCAGTGGCATATTTTAATACAATGACTTAGAAGTTTTAATTTTCAATACTATTTATTAAAGGATAGAAATAATGCTTTTTGAATGGAAAGCTTTTTAGTTTTCTAGGGAAATATTGAGAAGGTAGAATAAGAGATCATATATGTTGGCATTTGTATCAACAAATTCCTCCTGGCACTATTAAAAAAGTGTTTTCTCTAACCTCTATGATCCATGTTCACACACACAGGCTCTACATATGTTTCTACTTTTCTTTAGGCTATTATAGATAAAATATGACAGAATTTTGATTTCTTTTTTTAAAATGAAAGTTGTTTAAATAGCCCCTGGCAAATATTTAGCTTAGCAATCTTAATACTGATTTTCCAGTTAACATTAAAAAATAAATATCTTGGGCCCCCCTGGTGGCGCAGTGGTTAAGCTTTGCGCTGTGGAGCTGTCGGCAGTGGTGACGCGAGTTCGATGCCCGGCCGGGGAGATTCCTACATGGCGTCGCAGACCTCTCCTGCCTCGCCCGCTGCTCCCTTCAGCAGTGTATTTCCGTTATCTGCCTGTTCTGCTCCCCGCTCTGCCTCTGGTGAACCCTCTCGCCGCCCCCACCTCTGGCCTGTGCCCCAGCTTGTATGTATAAATAAATAAATCTTAAAAAAATAAATAAATAAATATCTTTACAATTTGAGAGTCTCATTTTCTAAATTTAGAAATCCAAGTAATGTATCATTTTGTTTTGCAATTAAATTCTAAGGTACATGTTAATCCAGACTTCTTCCATGATTTAATTGAACTATTTGTATCTTGTTAGTGTGAAGAAAACAGATGGTTGCTCAGATAGGCTGTCATGATTGTTTTCTAACATTTGCAGATGACCCAACTCATAGACACATTGCAAAGTGCATTGATTATTACATATACTCAAGTGATAGAGACATAGAAAGTAGAGTGTTATTTTGTTACTGTTGGACATATATGCAGTGGTTGAATGCCTTTAGGTCTGATTTAGAGAAAAGGTATATCATAGAGATACAAACAATGGACTGTGGTGAAAGACTAAGGATGCCTTGTTGATGGGAGTGATGAATGACATACTTCTGAAGACATGATCCTATACCTCTCAATCACATATAGTGGTGTAAAATATTACCACAATAAAATAAACATTTTAAAAAGAGACATTTTGGACATCAACTGAGCAGGAGTAGATCACTATTTAATGGTTATGTGAATTTGAACAAGTTATTTAGCTTTCTTGTTTCAGTGTCCTCACCTGAAAATGAGACTAAAAATAATACATCAGTGGATTTTACAAGATTTTTATAAGGTTACACATATATCACTTAAAACACGACTATAAAGTTGCCAGATATTATTTGTTATTTCTGAGTTATATTACAGTACAGTGTAGACACATGCTTTTTCCAGATTCCTATGTGCTTAGTTGATAAAGGTGTAATACATTTGTCTGAACAAAGGGATTTTAATGTTTTGTTCTACATTTTTATAGTCAAGGAATTCCTTAGTTGATAATGACTATTTCCCAGGTGTGGAAGGCACTAGTTTGGGTTCTCCAGGTATCTTTAACTAGTCTGATCTTTTCACACAGTGTTACCTAGTATTCAGTCCAGAAATGACAGAAATGAGAAAGATTTGTTATTTACATGGATTATGCTTTTTGTATGGTTTTCTGTTTGAATAGATTATTCAGTATAAAGTCAAAAAGTTTTACCTACCTCTGTAAAATGTACAACTGAAACTATTTTTAGTCAAAGGTATTCATGTTTCCTACATTGCTTAGTAAAATCAGCAAGCAGATTTTTAAAAAAAGTGGAATAAATTTGATGGACCTTTATATTTGGGGGACCATCTAAAATATTATTCTAGTGGGAATATATTCGAAAGAACAGAGTAACAAAGAAGTGTGCCTAGCGTTGCATTTATAATGTTTGTCTTCTACTCATAAAAATGGGAATTCAGAGTAAATAATGTAAAACTGTTAGGCCATAATCTTTGATCCTGGCAAAATTTTGGTTCTTGAAGGCAGCAGCAAGCTCTGGGTATCAAGATTTTAGAAAACCATGAGGAAATCTCATGTGCAGGGTGTAATTTAGTGTATTGGATTGGGGTCAGAATCAGTCTTCTCCCCGTAAGGAAACATTCTCAGCCTGAGAAAGGGGAACGGAGAATGTGGAGTATCTACTCTATCGCATGAGCCAGGCCATTCAGAGATAAGTGGAGTAGCCCATAGAAACAAAGAAGTAGGATAAGAACAATTGGAGGTAGTACTGAGGTCAAGGTTCCTGTGGTCAGTGAGGATGATGTCGGAAATAGTCTGTCACCTAAGTCACCTCGGAGCCAAGCTCTGCATGCTCATGTTGGGGTGGGGAAAGGAAGGGACTTGGAAGCATTTCATGAGCAGGGCATCCTATTTGTAGGGTACAAATAAATGATAATTGATTAGCCAGCAGCTGATTGTTCCAGAAATTTTTATGAAGGTATGATCAGCTAAGTGAACAACTTCACATTTTAGAGAAAAGCAGAAGCAGAAAAAAAGTCTTCCTTTGTTTCTTAACCTTTCATATTATCCCACCATAAGGTAATTATAGGAGAAGTGAAGTTATTTATGGAAATACTTATGAACTTCTTAACTACTCTTGTCTGATGTCCAAGTGAATAGTCCTTTAAATACACTTAGCAACCACAAGTATCTCAAGGTTATGCCCTATCCTGTTTTTCCCCTTTATGTCATTTGTAACAACTATGGTCTCTGACATTCAGTTAATTAAATGTGCACACAGTATCTGACTTGGTTGTGCAATTCCTCTGACAATGTAATTTTTAAAGGTGGCAAGAAGAATGGTTAACCTTGATGAGTCGGTTAGCCACAGCAGCAGGTTATTCAAGAAAGCAGGGAAAAAAAATTAGAAAGCGTACAATGTGGAAAAGTCCCTAGACACAGCATGGATGTGGCATACTTATGCTCTGCATGATGCTTCAAAAACCAGATAACAAAAATAAATAAATAAATAAAAAGTCAAATGATTTCCTAGTTGCAAAAGCTTCACCCTGCCTGCTAAGGATCAGTAAATATTAATTTGTTAAATTTTTATAAATAATTTTACATGATTTTTTTATTTGGTTGCTTGAATAGTCTCCTTAGACACCATGTTTAATTTTTTCAGTTTGAATTATTGGATGTTTTCATTATGATTTTATATATTTCAGGCAATGACCAGTACTTTATTATTCCTCAAATTTGAATCAAACTAGGAGACATTTGCTGAAGACAATAGGTGTAAGCAATCTTGGATTGATGGGCGGGTGAAAGTTGATAATCTGTGACATAGCACTGAGAAATTAATATAGTAATATGGGCTAAGAGGCAGTCCAAATGTCAGAAGGAGGAATAGATCAAGGAATTTTTGATATGAAAGTTAGATCTGGGTAAATCAAAATCACTTTTTTGTAGATTTCTCATTTACCACTTCGATTAACGTCTGCGATTTTACTGACGAAGGACCTTCCATTCACAATTTCTTTCACTTTTCTGTCCTCAATCTTAAACTCTTCTATTTTCCCCAACTCTCAGAGAATGAAAAGCTGCACAGATATGGATTATGGCCTTATCACACCATTTATTTTACTGCATTTTAGTTCACTTTGGTGCTATGCTCCATGGCATATCCTTCCAGCCCTAACATAGGGACAGACTGGATTACATAAGAAGGTATTGCAAGTTGTCATTTTTTTAATTGCAGGGTAAAAAAGCTGGTGTGTTACCTTGAGTACATAGAAGAAAATGCTCTAAATAGGGTATGAGATCCAGGCTGAGGTACTTGCTACAACCCAAAATCTGTGCGAACACCAGTGTAGCAGTAGGTGTAGGTAGCAGTGGGGTCTTTCAGGAACTCTGCCTCATCTGTCCATCTGGACTAAGGGAGAGTCATTGGGGGGGTTTGTGTGGAGGTGTGATGTGTTTCTCTTCACTGTCTCTGACCCTGCTGGAGAAGGAAAAAGGGCATCAGAACAGGGTCAGATCTGCTGCCTGAATCCTGGGAGGAGCTGATGATACCTTTCATCTGGGTGAATGCCTTTCAATTGAACTGGAAAAACCATACGAATAATTTAAATGTAGAGAAAATTGGATCTGATGGATTGGAGTGGATGAAAGGGAAATTTCATGAATGCTACGGAAACTTTGTGTCTCAAACAGTGGAAAGTACGGAGTCACCAATTACTGCAGTGGGGGACAGATTTGGCTGACATGTTCACTTTTGGGGGCACGCTAAGTTTGAGATGGCTATTACTCATGAAAATGAAGAATCTAGCAGGCAGTTGGACATACTGGGGCATATTTGGGGAGAATTTTTACTTTCGGAAATGTGGGTTTGGGCATCGTGCCATACTGTGATGAAGTCTGGTTCTTGTCTGAAAGCCAGTGAGTGATTCTTCAATTCTGGTCATCGGCAGGCTTTACCTGGTTGGCCTCAGGTGGCCTGGGGGATCACTGGGGTCACTCCCTCCCAAGCAGACTTGCTGTTCAGATAACACCTTGCAGTGTATGGAGGGCGGGGGCTGCAGCAAGGACTCAGGGCCCCCTGTCATGCCTTTACACATACCCACATGCCTGGTTCAGACTCCTCTTCTGGGGACCTCTGCATTGGATGGGGGCCTTAGAGAGAAGCCTCTTCAGACATCTCTGCAGAGACCCTAGGTGGAGGAGAGAGAGATAGTTTCTGTGCTTCCTACTCCTTCCTACTCCTTCCCTCTCCCCTCAGCTCTCAGTCTCTGAAAACTGCACACAGGTGGCCCTTGCCCTGCTCTGTTCAGAGGGGAAAATAGAGAAGGAGGAGCAGTGAGCCCCACTGACACTTTCGCTTTGGCTTGTTGCCCTCATTGGTTTCTCTGATGTCTGGGAGCCCAGTTCTCTAGAGCTCGGTTCAGCTCTTGACAAGACTGCATCACAGCCAGGAAGCTGGAGTACATTCCAGAAGCTGTGAGAGTCTGCAGGGAGAGGAAGGGATGCAGGGCTGGGCCTTGGGTGTGGTGACACTAAGAGGCTTCAGTGAGGTGCAGGGTCCACTCTTAGAGAGAGTGAAACTGCTACATGTGATTCTGGGAAGATGAATGAAGAACATGTAGTGAGGTGGATGCAATAATTATCTAACAATAAATTTCTCTGTAACATGCTGCTGAGTGACAAGAGAGATTATGGATGAAAACAAACCATAGGGCAGGGTCATAGGGGTCATCAGGGATCGCTCTGTTTCATTGAAGTGATGCTTTTGAAAGACAGATTGGAGTGAGCTCAAGACAGGAGGCAAATCACAAGCAGCTGGTGTAGTGTTCTGAGAAGATTTTGTATGATGGAGCTAAAACATGGGGTCAGAGTGGGCAAAGTGAATTTAAGACTTTTTTTGAGTAGAAAAATAATATATTGTGTTTTCTAGTGGTGTGAATAAGGTAAAAAGCATAGAACTGAAGATGCTGGAGAAAGTACATTACAGCTGGGCAATGTTCTTATGTAGGCAGGACTGGACTAGACTACTACATAAAAAAAGTATGTGGTTTTGGTTAGAGAGATGCACGTTTGTCTATGGTAATGGACAGGATAGTGTGTGATGGTGGGTAGAAAAGGTTTTGGGAGATTATAAAATTACTGTTGTGATTGCTTTGATATATTTTGTTAAGTAAGAAGGAATAACAGTTAACAATGGTGAAAGAGTAATGTTTAAAAGTTGAAGAACTTCCATTTTTAAGCATTTCAGCCTTTCTTATTCTAAACATTTTTGATAATTTTGTAGTTAAATATCTTTATATACATATATAAATACAGAATGTAATATATATCAGCAGACATTTTACTTCCAAACAAATTCTCAGGCTAGATTGTAGAGTAAGTGCTCCCATGAGGAATATGATTTTTATGGCTTTTATAGCAGTTAAATAGCACTAGATAGTCTTGTGCCTGCTAATGAACTGCACCTTCCAAGGAGAAACTTCATCTTTTGGAGCATCGACAGAGATTTCCAGCTTCACTGCAGAGGCAGACTGATTATATCTTGCCTCTACTACACGGACAGAGAGTCTGGAGCTGGCACTTGGTAACATACTTTTGTTTGTATGTAGAAGTTGTGGAATGTTTCTGTCTGTCTGCTTTTTGGCAGAGACTAAAAACTATCCTAAAGTTGAATTTTCATTATGTGTTCACTGTTAATTTGGCACCAACGTAAGTAGCACTGGTGTTGTTTAACATAATGCTCGTTACAGAGATTCTATGTGTTTCCTGAGCAAATGCATATGCTGAGCATAAAATGAAAAAAAATATACAGAAAACACATTCTTCAAGTAGAAGTCCATTAAGAATTTTATTTAAAAACAAAATCTTCTTCTTATCAGAATCATCTAGATGGTCATATTTGAAAATTTCAGATTTCAAATATATTTTTCTTGCTCTTTGAATGACTGAATATATATGTTGCACTAAAATATTTCTTTAAATTTCAACCTCTGTTTGGTTTCTCTAGATTCCACATATAATTGAAACCATCTGGTATTTATCTCTCCTTCTGGCTCATTTCACTTGAAATAATCTCTTCCAGTTCCACCTATGTTGCTGTAAATGTCATGAGTTTATCTTTTTTGATCACTGAGTAGTAGTCCATTGTGTATGTAGGCCACATCTTCTTGATCCACTCATAGTTCTGGAACATCTAGGTTGTTTCCATGTCTTGGGTATTGTAAATAGTGCCGCTATAAACATAGGAATGCAGGTCTCCTATACAACTAGTGTTTTTGTGCTTTTTGGATAGATATCTAGCAGTGGAATTGCTGGGTTATATGATAGATCCATTTTTAGTCCTTTGAGGAATCTCCATACTGCTTTTTATAGGGGCTGGGACAGTCTAAATCACCACTGACAGTGTAATATGGTTCATTTTTCACTACACCCTTGCCAGCACTGGTTGTTTTCTTGGTATGGGCCATTCTCACAGGCAGGAGGTGTTATCTCATTGTGGTTTTGATTTGCATTTCCCTGATGATATGTGATGATGAACATTTTGTTATGTGTGTTGGCCATCTTTATGTCACTGTAAGACCGATCCTTGAAAGCAGACCGTAGATCTGAAACATTTAGAAGGGGGGAGGGTGAGGCAGAAAGGAAGAAAAGAAAGCGGGGGTGGAGGGTGGGGGTTGGGGGGGGAGAAGGAGGAGAGCACAATTGACCATGGTAGAGGACAATGGGTGCTTTGGACTATGGTAAGTGCACCTAAAGGGAATCCTATATTGTGAAAAAATAAACAAGGATATTCAAAAAATAAATTTAAAACAAAAAGGACTATAAGAAAAACTAAAAAAAAAAAAAAAATTAAATCTGTTAGTTCTTGGGCAAAACTTGCCCTGAAATTATTTCCAAGCAATCAGAGAAATCAGTAGAGCATTTGGATATCAAATGGGTGCTTAATACATATTTACAGATTTTCTCTCTTATTCTCTTGAAGAATTTTGGACAATGAACTTTGTACTCTAGTAAGTTAATATAAAAATAAATTTTAGACTACCAATAATGATTACCAGTAAAGGGGGTGGGCGTGGGTGCTGAGTTGCTGGAATTTTAGAGATGTGGAAAATGTTGAAGCAACTTAAAGTTGAAGGAGTGACACAGTGTTGCCAGCACCATGAGTGATATTCATGAAGATGATATCTGAGTTTTATATCTCTGGCTCTAGGAAAACATGGTAGAAAATTTATCCAATAGATTTGTATAGAATCTTACTGAAGAATATGATTATTTGACCCAGTGTAGGGGGGGATTATTGAAGTTACTAAATTTCCGATGAAGAGGAAATTACTAAAACTACTCTCTTGATTAATTTTACTAATTAAAGCTTAATTCAAAGAGATTTCCATTCCAGCAATGGTAGTGAGTTACTATTCTAGGAAGAATATCTGCTAAAAATCACTCATTTCTGTGACTAACACAACAAATAAATGCCAACTAAACTCAGAGAAGTAAGTGAAATCAGAAGATCACACTGTCTAAAGGGTAAACGTTCATAACAGACAGATATTTGAAAATAGCTGACACGAAGAACTTTAATTGGAAGGTTTAGATTTAACTTAGATTAGAGGCAGAAGGAGGCACTGAGTCTATCTCCTATTCTTATTTTGAGTGTCTCATACTTTAAGGTTGAGACCCTCAGAATCATTCATATCCTTAATGAGAGAATATGCTGGAAATTTTCATCCTGCCAACAAAAGGGCATGTGAAGAAATATGCTCTTGTCACTTTTGGAGATGAGTCAAAATCAATAACAACTATGCTGATAATAATGTTATTGATAATAGTTCTTCTCAAAAGATATTTCTTATTTTTAAGAAATATCTTAATTTAGTTTTGAAGACCAGGTAGTCCACATGAAAATGTTTAGACTCTTTTATTATTATTATTTTAAATGTGAAATTACAAGTGACTCTGAACCTTTGATCCTTGTCCTAAAATGTCATGAAAATTCAGTAAAGGATTTATGGAGAAACAGAAATTACTGTAAGAGATAAAATACTTAAAATATTTTTCCCAATCAATGAAAAATAATTGTTAGCATACACCCACTCTTTGGACGGAACACACGCTTCCTTATCTTCAGCAAAATGCAAGAAGTGGCCTCTGACTGAAGCTCACTAGCTTTCCAGAATGGTTACACTGGGTCATGATATGCTAACAATTTTATTTCTAATATAAGAAGATATTTCTCATGTTTCAACATGTGAATAATGCATTCAGTCAACATGTTTTCTATAAAATTGACCCCAAGTTATGTACAAACAGGAAAAGTATTTTATAGTTTTGAAATTATCAGATGAGCATTCTACCAAGAAAATAATCATTTATGATGGTTAATTTTATGGGAGACATTCTGAAAGTTGTATCTGTCATAAAGTTTCATCAATTTGGGCCAACACCAGCTTGGGTTAGGAGCTCAAGTTTATATTGTTTGTGTAGTCCTTGGTTTCCACAGCTCTGTGTAGCTGAGATTGCTGTGTTCTGGGTGCTAATGGGACACACATGATATCAGAGGAGAGAATAGGCAATCCCACCAAGCCAGCAGAAACCCAGGGTAATGACGCCCATCATAATGTTGCTGCCTGCCTACACTAGGGTCTAAGAGCCCAGTGTGATGCTGCTGCTATGGATTTTACAAACACACACAAACACACTCATTCACATTCACACTCACACCTACAAACAAAATATTTGCATACCAACATCTAGCCCCTGGCTTTGCATATATCCAACACAGAAAAATTTGCTGAATAAATGAACAAATCAACAATTGATTTTTTTTCTAAGTTTCAAGCCTTATATGTGGATGATTATTGTAAAATTATAGAAATAAGATTTTCCTGGCAGTTGTAAGTTATTTGGGTGTGTACAAAATTTTATAAACATTTCTCACTTATTTCATGGAAATAGGAATAACGCATAATAAGACAATTCTTACAGAACAAGTAAAATTGTCTTTAAATTTGTGAAAATATACACAACCAAACTAACAACTAAAAATGGCAAATTGGAACATAGTAAGATTCTATTTTTATCCGACAAACCAACAGATATTTGGAAAAAAAAACTTTCTTTTAAAAAATCTTTATGTGAAACCAGTTTTTAAGCTTTTTAAAATAGTAATATATGTAAAATGCCAGAATAATAGCTTTATTTTTTTTATACTTCTCTGTTTCTTAGTGAATTTTGGAATGATGTGGGAAAATGTATGTTCTCCATCCATTCATTCATTCCATCCATTCATTCATTAGCAGATGCAACTCACGGATAGGATGCCAGAATAATCAGCACAAAGAAAATTTGGGCGGGTTTTGAAAATGGAAGTAATTCAGTAGTAATACAATGCAAATGTAAGTGTCAGAAAAAGAGCAGAGGAGGAAAAGGACTCAGGGTCTACTAAGGAGGGTCACTTATCTCTGAATGGAGGCTCTGGGAACAAGGAAATACAGTAGCAGAGTTGCCACTTGCTATTCTAAGGAGGGCATTGTGGAGACAATGTGTGGATGATTGAAATGGAGCAATATTAGAGTAATTGAAACTAATTATAGAAAAATCCTGTCACTAGGGATGCTGTTGTCAGAATCAGACAGTTGGAACAAGGTCCTTGACGGTGAACAGGGTCCCCAGTAAAGGAAAAATGAATGCTAGGGCACTAGATCTTCAAGGAACTCCACATGCATGCTGAAGAGAGATAGAACTGTTTAGGGTAGGAGGGGAACATCTCTGTGGAAGATTTGCAAAGGTCTCTGAGGTCACATGGGGTAGCAGGGGGCATGGTCCTCCTGCCTAAGGGAAGAGGTGGTATATTCTGGTGGAAAATAATTATGTTAAGGAAAATAGAGAAACCAGTTAAAGACTGAAAGATGGATCCAGAAAGAAGAAACCCAAAGCAGCACTGAAAGGAATGTGGGGGAGTTTCCAGGTTGTCAGTGGAGGCTCACTGTTAAATGTGTGCGTATGTGTATTTGTGCTTCAGTGAGCATGTATGTAACTGTGTGTGTTTAAATTTGTATGTAGTGAACATGGCTAGAGTAATTTTCTGATCTCATTTCAAGACATGTCTTAGATTGTTTAACTGGGTCACTATAGAAGACATAGGATTCATTGTGACTGCATCATGACAGTATTGTAAGTTTTGTTAATAATTCTAGGAGGGTAGTCAAGACTATCAGACTTAGGCTGAAGCTCAGTTCTTTTACTGCTTAAGGATTTGTGCAGGTTAGGTTGTGATACGGCCTAAGTAATCTTATTTGGAGGTGTCTGTGGAGGCAATTAACTCCCTCTTGGGAATTATGGCCCTTGGTGTTGAGAGTATTGTGATTTAGGGATGAGGCTTATCTAAAAAATGGACAACACTGTCTTATCCAAAGTAAAATATGGATTCAATGCAATCCTTATCAATATTTCAATGGATTTCTTCAAAGAGCTAGAAAAATCATTATTGAAATTTACATAGAACAAGAAAAAGAAATTATCATTAAAACAGGAAGACACTCTACAGAATGGGAGAAAATGTTTGCATATAACTTATCTGCCAAGGAGCTAATATCTACAAAGAGTTCACACAACTCAATAATAAGAAAACAAAGAATCCAGTACAAAAAATGGTCACAAGTGCTAAATAGGCACTTTTCCAAAGAAGACAGGCACATGAAAACAATGTTCAACAACACTTAACATCAGGGAAATGCTCACCGAGATTACAATGAAATACCACTTTACTCCAGTGAGAATGGTCCGTATCAAAAATAAAAACCCAGAGACAACAAATGTTGGTGAGGACGTACCCTCATACATTGTGCGAATTTATACTGGTACAGCACTATGGAAAACAGCATGGTGGTTCCTCAAAATTTTAAAGATAGATATACCAAATGATCCAGCAATTTCACTCTTAGGTATCTACCTGAGGAATGTAGGGGGGAGATGTATATTCTATATATATGTATCTATATCTATTGATCTATCGGTTGATAGAGGACATGATTTAAGAGTGATTCTGTAGGGAATGAATTTTATCAATGAATTTTATCTATCAGTTGATAGATCGATAGATAGATATATTCCTATGTTCATTTCAGCACTATTTACTATTGTCAAGTCATGGAAACAATAAATGCCCAATGACAGTGGATTAGGAAGATCTGGTATATGGGATGGAGGTATATATATATATATATATATATATATATATATATATATATATATATACACACACACACACACACACATATACGTGTGTGTGTGTGTGTGTATACATATATGATAAACTCTTACCACTTGCCAAATATGGATGATTTTCTTTGGAAAGAAAAAAGATGTTCATACAGGAAATATCTTTGAAAGAAAAGTTATAAAAAAATCTTTGCCTACACAGAGAATTGAGGGAATTGCACATATCATATAACTTGTCTAAACACACTTCAGTTTTAAAGTGTTTGTTTCATTATTAGGTAAAGATGTATTTTGTTGTCCTTGATCTGAGAACAGCCAAAGTTTCTACTATTTAAGAAAGAGGAGTTGAGTACATGATAATTCAACATTACATTGAAATGCACGAGTGTGAACTTCTGAATTAAGAATACACAGTAACTTATAAACCAGACCATTCTTAATTCTGATTATTATCTGAGTGATCATATATTTCTATTTTAAAAACTTTCTTATAATCCCAAATAGTTTTCTGATATTAATCTATTGCTTTTACTTTGGATTAAATATATCCCAAGGAGACTAGTCAGAAGCCAGGCTTTTAACTCTATAAGCTTATTTTATCTAAAAGCTCATAGTATCCTGATCTCTAAACCGTTGTTCTTAGCTTAGTCTTTGCAGTGTGGAGGATGTGCTCTTACATGACTAATGCACACAATCCTCCTGGTCTGGAGTGGGGAATCAATCCATTAAGCTATGCTTGCCACTTAATATTGCACATGAGCTCCACCTGCTCTCAATATTTGGTTAGTCACTTAGCTGCATTTTGCAGTATTCATTTTTTTTAAAGATTTATTATGCATACAAGCTGGGGTACAGGCCAGAGGCATGAGGTGGCGAGAGGGTTCACCAGAGACAGAGTGGGGAGCAGAACAGGCAGACTGACAGAAATACACTGCTGAGGGGAGCAGCAGGCAAGGCAGGAGAGGTCTGCCACGCCATGTGGGAATCTCCCTGGCCAGCGTTGAACTCGTGTCGCTGCTGCCGACACCTCCACAGTGCAGCACTTAACCACTGAGCCACCAGGGAGTTCCTGCAGTATTCGTTTTTATGAGTTCATAAGTAAATATCTTATTAATGTCAATATCACAAGAGAAGAATCCCTTGTCTCAATTTCAGAACAGATGAATATCCTTCAGGGAGATGGGAGGATAAGATTCTGACCATGGGCAGCTAGGTAGAGGACATGATTTAAGAGTGATTCTGTAGGGAATGAATTTTATCAATGATGGAGTTATGGAAAGCACCTTATTTTATTTCCGTATTACTAACTATAGAAATGTAGACTCCAAATGTCTCTTAATTTTTTCTTTACTAAGGATAGTAATTTTTTTTTACTAAGATGCATATAACAATGTAGCATCAGGTTTACTTCAACAACAAAAATGTAAAAGGCTTGTGTACTCTAAGCAATGCATTTAATTATTTAAACCTTTAGAATATTTTGCTTATTGCAAATTTTGCTATAATCCACACTAAACTGAACTTTGTGTTATGACATAGTAAAAAGCTAGTCAAAGCAATATGAACTGATAAAAGCCTATAACTGAATTGTTGATAAACTAATATGTTCCATTTTTCAGTGATGTCCAAAGAAGGTAGCTTCCTTAGTAGATAGCAAAGGATTTTGTATGAATCTCAGAATCGATCTTGAGATTCCATGTTGGAATACAGTAACAGTTTATCTCGAGGTGACTGAAATCGATGTTTAGTGAATACTCAACCATGAGAAACAGTGTACACCATTTGTCCATAATTGGCAATTCCAAAAAATTCCTTTTATAACATCTGTGGACAGCTTAGTACTATTATAAGATATCAGAGACCACTCAGTCATTATCCAATGTTTAGACAAATAATTGTCTCTGTAACAGTTAATAGTGATACAAGTTGACTACTTTTAGAGCATTCACTATTTCTCAGCACATGATTTCTAGCATTAAATATATATTATACATAATATACATATATTACATATGTGTATATAGATGTATGTAGACAAAGGTACATATATCTCGCATGTGTGTATTCATATATCTCTATATAGAGAGATATATCAAGATATATCTATGTCTATATCTATATCTATCTATCTATATCTATATCTATATCTATATCTACATCTATATCTATATCTATATAGATAGATACAGATATATAGCCAGCAATTTCACTCTTAGGTGTCTACCTGAGGAATGTAGGGAAGGAGATGCATATTCTCTATATATGTATCTATATCTATCGATCTATCGGTTGATAGATCTCTCTCTATATATCTATATATAGAGGACAAATGGTATCTATATAGATATATCTAGATATAGATAGATACCTAGATATCTATCTATATATCTATATCTATAGGTAGATATAGATATAGAGAGAGAGAGAAAAGAGAGAGAGAGAGGAGATCTGACTCAGATATAGGATCACAACTTTTCAGATGTATGTTACCACACTATATCCATTACCAAGCACCCACAGTCTTCCATTACAGTCAGATAGGCCCCCTCCACACCCTGATCTTCACCAAGCCCCTACATCACTGTTATACCCACTTCTACAGTTAGACTTTTAGAGTTTGTTATTAGTTTAGTTCTACCAACTCTTTGTTTTTCTATAATTCACATGTAAGTGAAACCAGGCAGTATTTATGTTTCTCCTTCTCATTATTTTACTTAGCACTGTTTACTACAGTTCCATCCATGTTGTTACAAATGGCAAGAGTTCGTCTTTTTTTATAAATAGCTGAGTAGTACTCCATTGTGTATATATGCCATATCTTTCTAATCCACTCATCTGATCTTTGACATTTAAGTTGTTTCCATTACTTGGCAATTATAAACAGTACTGCAATGAACATAGGAGTGAATATATCCATTCAGTCCTTAAAAACAAGCATATAAACAAACAAACAAAAACTGCAAAGCACTTACTGCTATCACTCTAATTTTGTAAATGAGGAAAGTTAAGCTCCAGGAAGTTTAGTGACTTGCCAAGCTTACAGGCCTGGATGTACCCTGGGCCAATATACAAACAGGGGGGTGAGGTCCAAGGTGAGTTGGGGTGCTTTGTGACTTCACTGCCTGTACCCAGCAATGCAGAATGACACACCCAAGACCCAATAGCTTTTTTAAAGCCCAGTGAAGA
This sequence comes from Scalopus aquaticus, assembly GCA_004024925.1. Classification (NCBI taxonomy): domain Eukaryota; kingdom Metazoa; phylum Chordata; class Mammalia; order Eulipotyphla; family Talpidae; genus Scalopus; species Scalopus aquaticus. Next base: position 42,670 of record PVIJ01002227.1, on the reverse strand, counting down.
TTCATTAAGTTACTTTCTCTGTCTAGATCTGTTTTTATTATATCTAAGGTCAACTGATGAAGTCTTATCCTCAAATTCTGAAAACCTATTTGTCAATAAATAGTTGAACATTTATCAACCAGTTTCTAGTGTTTATTTGCATATTTATTAGATTTGCTATTCATAATTTTCCTGATTGTATGATTTCTTGTGACACTTCGCTTTCCTCATGTGACATTGATTTGTCCCCAAGGTAATGCAGCCTGAGAGAAAGGTGAATTCTATCTCAAGTCCTCACGTGGGGGCCCTGCACCTGCCCCTTCACACTTTATCATTCCTTTTGTTGGTTTTATAGAGGGAGCTTTGGCGGTTTTTTCATGTCCTGTGGGTCAAATTATTATTTTGAAAAGATTTCAAAGTATCTTTTCAGAAACGACAGCATTTTATAAGTCCCATATCTATTCAAAAAAAATCCACTTTCACTTAATCACTCCCTATAAAAATTTTAATGACTATACATCAGCCAAGCTACAGGAGAGTTATTAAAACAGTACCATGAATAATCCCCAAAGTCCTCTCTACTTCCTGAGAGCTAGAGATGGCAACAGATAATAATAATTTAGCACATCTTCTAGTATTAGCTGGCTCAGTAAGAAGTCTGCCCATTTGGCATTAGATCACTTTTTCAATCACACTTGGGGAAAGACCACATAGAGCTGACTCAGTGTCACCCCATCTCATTATAGGACATAGAAGTTAGAGGGTCACATTTGTAAGGGAGATAACAGGTGAGCAATTCTCATTGTGTTGTCAGTTCCACTGAATAAATATGCATTCAAGTTTGAGACAATGACTAAGTGAAATAAAATGTAATAGGTGTCATTCTACTTATACTGAGTATCTGAACTTCTTCAAATTAAAATAATGGATCGGTTGGTGACATTTATTTTTCAGGGTTCTACATGAAAAGCATAGCTTTTCTAAGCATACAACTAGTAGATTTTATTGATATTAACTTCTGTTATACAGCATCTGTAATATTAAGAGAGTACATAGTTCATACAAACTTGGTTAAGATTTTTTTCTTTCGTCTGAATGTTTCCAACATTTATCACTTTAGAATTCAGATTACTCTGAAGTGATTATGAAGAACTTGGTAGGGGGTTCAATGTAATTACAATAAAAAAGGACAAGAAAGGGGAAAGAGAATAGAACAGAGATGGCACTGTTCATGCCTCTGGATTTGTGCAACATTGTACCCAGTGACCTCAGTGATATCCTGTTAAAACATGTGGATACAAATATCTTCATCTCTTCATTTTTTTCTTAGTGGAGATTCATGCTGCCCAAATATAATAAAAAAGAGGTGCTGTGTTAACCCTCAGTCAAGAAAGTCATGAAGACCACTTCTCTTCTCCCACCCCCACCCCCATTTCTAGTGTTGAATCACTTGGAGTGAATCTGGGAAAGAGCATGTGCAGCAGGTCTTGTGGTGCTCACCCCAGAGCCAGGAGCTGCCCTGTTATTTGCAAGCACTGCTTGACTCTGTGTATTCTGGTTTCCAGTCGGTGCCACCTGCTCTCACGAAGCTGCTTTCTCTGCAGGTTACAGGATGCCCACAGGTTTGTGTCACTGCTTAACCATGCTGGTGCAGGACTGCGGAAATCCAGATTTTTTCCTTCAGTTGAGACACATTGCAAGGCATGATTTATACCCAGAGAGTACTGCAGATCAGACATAGCTCTCCTCTATGGGGACTTTGTTCTAGAATCCTTCACTCTATCCTTCCCACTCCCTTCCAGTTTCTCCTTAATCGAACAAATCTCCTTAATCTCTACTCTGGAGAACCGAGGCCATGGACACAGCCATTCATGAGTATTGCCATGTCTTCCATCAGGATGGTGAATAAGGAGTGCTTCATTAAATGTACCTCTTATATCTAAAAGTAAGACTGCTACTTGAAATAAGGTCTTCTGGGAGAAAAACAAACAGAAAAACTAACAAAAGGTAGTATCCAAATTGTAGGATTCCCACAGGCAGATTTTTGAACTACATGTAATGTCAGGAATCAAACGTTCCAACTCTCCCATCTCATGATCAAGCCAGGCTGCTGACGAGACCGTGACCTGTCTGAGAGGTTGCAATAGAAAAGGCAGTCTTGAAACTCCATGCTTGTTTTCTGAATTACACCTCGTTCGCTTTAATTGAAGTCATTCTAGGAATAGGCACGAACTCATAGCCACTGGTTCTCATAGCATAAAACTCAGTCACAATGTTCATTTCAGAGAAAGTTCTATCCTGATTTGTATTTTATTGCTCAGTAATGGAGATATGAAACTTCTGGGACAGATTACTTCAGTAATGGAGTCCAGAGGCCAGAAGGTAAAGAGAAAAAGCAGCCTTCAGTCTCTGACTAAAACAGTGGAGTTGGATGTGCTGTTTGATTAGGTTCACTTACATTATTCACTAGCCATGTTGCTTAGTCTAAATATAAGGAATATGTATGCACATGTGTGTATATATTTGCACATGCAGCATACATAAAATATATAGTATGTTAAATATATTTATACATGTAATTACTAAATTCTAAGCATTAGAAGTTATCAGCAGCAAGATAAAAGTATATATACAAATACACATAAAATATGTATGTACTTTCAGATGATTAATTTATCTTGATGTTGAGAGATTACCTCTGACTTTCAGAATTTGGGTAAACTTCTTAAATGACAGCATATTATTTAAACATCTTCTTTAATCAAAGAAAAGTACCATTTTTCTATTTGTTTTTGTTCATGCATACAACAATGATTCAGATGAGATGAACATTATTTTTGTCCATAAGGACATTATTTAAGACTTGGATTTTTGAAGACCTGATTATAAAAACATAATTCAATAGCTCAATGGAAATTTCTTTCAGTACAGTTGATAGACTAAAGCTCAACCCCCATGAAATTCCTCTTGACATTCATTCACTCTGCACACATCTCCAGGAAGGCACAGGGATTAAGTTATTGCAGAAACAATATACCTTCTTCATCACACTTAGCCCGTATCTTGTTTACTGCCAGCTGATTGATGAAATAACCCTAATGATGCTTCATCACTTTTATATTTCTCCAATTTCCTGAAATTCAGTTGAAACTAGTGTTAGTTCCTTCTCCTTGGAAGTAGTAGTTGTTTATTAGATACAGACAATGACTATGAAAGTCACATAAATCTGTCTTTGGCAGATTTTTTTTTTTTTTACTTTTGCTGTTAAAGTCATCTTGCTAATATAAAGGCAATAATGAAGAAAGAGAATAATGGAATCAGAAGGTGATCTCTCACCGGAACACTTTGGCATTAGACCCAAGCTACTTAAGAACAGGTTTAGTTATGATTCCCACAGGATCTTATAGGTGTTATGTTTTTTTATCTCAAGTAGTTTACAGTCCTCTGGAAAGATATTCTAAGAATTATTCAAGAAGACATTTCTGGGATAATACTTCAAGAATGTTCTCTAGTGGTTGTTTGAACTCAGTTTATAGTTTATCTTTTCCAGCTTATTTGGAATATGTACTGCAAGGAGTTGCTTAATTGTTTCATTCATTCTTGGATGTTATGCTTGTAATTTTATATGCATACTGTATTTTTATTTGTTTAATTTTTTAAAAGATTTATTTATTTATGCATACTAGCTGGAGTATAGGCCAGAGGTGTGGGGGTGGTGAGAGGGTTCACCAGAGACAGATTGGGGAGCAGAACAGGCAGATTGATCGAAATACACTGCTGAGGGGAGCAGAGGGCAAGGCAGGAGAGGTCTGCTGTGCCATGTGGGAATCTCCCCAGCCAAGCACCGAACTCACGCTGCAGCTGCCGAGAGCTCTATAGCTCTGCGCTTAACCTCTTGCGCCACCAGGGAGACCCTTGCTTACTTTTGTAGGAGGAAAGATTGAATAAAAGATATCAGAAAATCTGATAATATTCAGTGTTAGGAAGAAATGAGTTTTCAAGTATTATAAAGACATGGAAGAAACTTAAGGCATATTACTAAATGGAAGACGCCAATCTGAAAAGAGTGCATACTGTCTGGTTCCAACTGTATACCATTCTAGAAAAGCAAAACTGTGGTGATAGCAAAAAGGTCAGTAGTTGCAGCGTTTGTGTAGAGGCTGAATAGGTGTAGTGAAGAGGAATTTTAGGGCAGTGAAACTACTATGTATCTATATGAGACTCTAATGATGTGGGGACAGGAGGTATATAGGGAATCTTTGTACTTCACACTTATTTTTGTGAAAACTGCTGTAGAAATAAAGTCTCAATAAAAAGGAAATAATACTGGAGCTTTCTAATAAGTAAACAAGCTGAAGTGCCAGGAGGAAGGTGACTGGGTGGCATTAGAGTAGGTGTTTTTCTTGTTAGAGATGAAAATCTCTACTGAGGGTATGAAAAACATTTTGATTCATTCATGAGCCATGTGACATGTCACCTTATAGTGTTATACAAACTTTGTCAGCACAGCAAGCCTGGAAAACAGGTGCCTACACCCATGGGTCCAGGGACAGAGCCCCAAGCAGCTCACATTAGAAAAATGAGTTCCTGTTCATTTTGTCATGACATGTAAGTGTCATCTTGTAATTTATAATATGCCATCTTGTCGTGACAAGTAAGTCATTCTCCCACACATATCTCCAGGCCCTCATTTCCCTCATCACATACAAGGATTTACCAGTTTGAATGTGTAATTTGGGAGGACAGACATTTTATGAACCTCCATTTTTGCCTTGTTTTATTGAATAATTAATCTTGGATAAACTTTCTGATATTGCTTACTGAGCTGCCTTATTTTTTTTTTAGCCTGCACTACATGAAATTCATATATGTGTTATCGTTTTTCCAACCAACCTCTCAGCAATGGGCATCAGTGCTGTCTCCAAACGGCGTATCCCAAACAACACAGCAGTATGTGCTTGCAGCCACACTTCTTTCAGTGCTTGTTAGAACAATGAATGATGTTGAGATGTTGAGATGGAGCCTACAGCATGTGCCATTTCAAGCATACTGTCAAATTGAACTCCGACTATTGTTCCAATCTGGAATTCAGTGTTGCATGGAGCACCTCTTTCCCTAGATCCTCAGTATTGTTCAGCAAGACCCCTTCTTTCTCACCTCCCAGAAAACCATCCTTGACTGCCTCCCATTTCAGACTTCCCACCTCTCTGTTCTGCTATGCATTCTCAGCTAATTACCTTATTTCCTCTGTCACTGAAGAATGAGCAGAAATTAGAAAATAACTTTCAAATATCCCCACCAACTTGTCTACCCATTGAACGCCACAGCTGGGACTCTGCACTCCTTTCTGTGGTCTTGGAAATTCTGCTCCTAAAAACGTCTCACTTCTTCCTTGATACCTTAGACCCCTGTCAGTATCACTGCAGGTTCTCAAGAACAAGGACAGAACCCTAGGAATTCTCCCTCCCCATCATCAGTTTCCCTTTCCCTATTGGGTCATTCTGAACACACGTGCTATTTTGAACACTTTTAGTGGAAAACTATCTTGTTTTCACATTACCTTCAAACTTTACCACATTTCCTGTCCCTCTTTATATCCAAAATCCTTAATAAAGTTACCAAAGGAAAGGACAGGTGCCGGAGGCCAGCTCCGGGCAAAGTTATTGTCGGTTCCAAGGGTGGTGGAGAAGGCTTCCGCGACAGGAGGGAAGGGGCAGGGGAGTGAGAGACAGCACACACCAGAAAGTGTGATCAGGCTTTTCTCCGCTTTATTGATCAGGTGGTGGGGTTTTATATTAAAAAAGTTAGCAAGTAAGCATAATTTTTAACAAATAATGAAGGCTACATAGTTTACAGAAACAAGACATGTTTGAGACAAAAATATATACGTTGTTAGTACCTAAAGGTTAGATAAAGAGTAACTTTTCTTTTGAATATACTGTTTATTGTGGTCTAGAGGTCATGGCTGGTATTTGGTTGCCAGGAAACGCAAAAAGGGGGTATGGGAAAGAAGCAATTCATAATGTTTTGTATGGTGGTCTGTGGCTTGTCAAAGACATTGCTATCATCAGCTGAAACAGCCCAATACTTATCTCGGTAGTGTGAGGCACAAAGGAGTTGTGCAGGTGCAAGTAAAGAAATGTATCTTTTACAAGTAGCTAGAAACAGGCTGATTATTTTTAATTCCTCCCTAAGTTGTCCTGTTTTGATTTTCCTAGTTAGTAGATTAAAACATTTTAGCTTAAAACATACAGGGACAGAAATAGCATGTCCTGTTTGAGGAAGGTTTTCTAAGGCAGTTAATCTAAGAAACCGTCTTGTGCTGACTCCTTGAGGCATTGAACATTAACCCCTGACTGGGCGAGAAGGCATTTTTATCAAACGCAGCTTGGCACCTGAACCCATTCATGAGGTCTCAGACAATGAGGGAAGGGCTACATGCATGCAGGCATACTAGAGAAACTTATACATAGTTCTTACAAAAAAAAGGAGACTACTTTTATTATTTTATCTACAAAAATGTTATATTTAATTTGCTTATGGGCAGAGATATCGTATCCTGACTTCCTAGGTGGGACGCTTCCTTGAAGGTCCTCAACCCCAGGGCTGCAAGCTACCTCGGGAGAGCCTGAGGCACGACAGACAGGAATATGAGTTGTGAGAGAATAACTCAAAAGCTCAGAAGCATATGTATCATGTGAAGGAGCCGGTAAAAGGAAAGTCACACACACATTCCCTCCCTTTTGTGGACTAAACAGAAGATGACAACCATCCCCTGTAGAAGGTGTGGGAACCAAGATGTACACTGTTCAGTTGGGGGACCATTGACCTAGAAGGAGCTCCCATATTAGCTAAGTTTTTATTTACTTTGGAAAGGAATTAATCAAGTATGCAACCATTAGTGATTTATTTTCAGAAAGATATGTTACCAAATGAAATGTCACTCCATTCTAGCTAATCATTATTCTAATTCTATTTAAAGCAAAAAAAAAAAAAGTATCATTGGAGAGAAGTTATGTAAAATGTATCCAACTGCAAGGCATGACAAATCAGAATGAATACTTTCTAAAATGAAATTTGTTTTATACTTACATGATTAAAGTAAATATATTGATAGAACTGAATGATGTGCAGAAATGTTTAGTTGAAAAATATAGATTTGTCCAAAATAGAGATAAAAAGTGAACACTTCTGTTTCTTTATTTATTTTTTATTTTATACGTTTTGACATTATTCTTCCTTTTTGTACAATGCATGCTTTATTCTTTCAAGTGTAGTCCCTATAAAATTCCCATCAATTCACCTGTGCACCATCAACATAGTCCCTTGTGTTCGTCCCTTCCCCCAAAAAAGTGAACGCTTTTATATAATGTAAAACCTTTATCCCTTTGCTTTTCTTTTGGTTTTGCTTTCCTAGATATTCCACAATCAGTCCTAATTGTTTCCCCCCATGGAAAATGGTGGTGTTGAGGAACAGAATTTCTTTTCTACACTATGTTGGTAATTGAACATATCAACTATGAAGCCATCCCTGTTCCCTGGAAAAGTTATCCAGCCCTTGCAATAGGATATAATTTCAGGATATAATTTGCAGTTGTAATATAATATGAGGTTTCTGTAGGAAAATATACTGAAGCATAAATCATGTTTAATATATCTAATTATTAAGTATTGTAAAATAACTAGATGTAATGTAAAAAGCATATTCCTATGCTTTTTATACTTCCTTAAAAATCATAGGAATATGCTTTTTAAAAAAGATTTATTTTATTTTTGCATACAAGCTGGGGTGCAGTCCAGAGGTGTGGGGCGGTGAGAAGGTTCACCAGAGACAGAATGGGGAGCAGAACAGGCAGATGGACCAAAATACACTGTTGAGGGTAGCAGCGGGCGAGGCAGGAGAGGTCTGCCCCTCCATGTGGGAATCTCCCCAGCTGGGCATCGAACTCATGCAGCAGCAACTGCCACCGACAGCTCCACAGCGCTGTGCTTAACCTGTTGTGCCACCAGGAAGGCCTGGAATATGCTTTTAAAAGAAAATTTTGTAGACAATCAGTAGAACACCCAGATATACTGTCAAAGTTCATGAATGTCATTATAATGCATTGATTCATTCAGTTTTATAATTGATTTTTAGAATTGATGAACTCAAAATTGTCTTCCACAACAATTTTATGCACAGAGAAGTGTTCAGGTTTCAATTTTTGCCATAATTTGCTAAGCTATTCCCCTTCCTGGGATTTATAGGTGGTCATTTAAAATAATATTTGTGCGAGAGCAATACTTGGGTATTAACCAATGTGATTAGGGTAACAGTGATCATCAGAGTTTGTATGGTTCTATTAGCTTGGGTTTATATATCCCTTGAAAGTAGAAAAGGAATCCACAGCAGAACAATGAAAGAGAGAAAGATCACTCTTCATTATTTGAGAGTCAAAGTTGAATTTCAAGCTTAGTAAGAGAATAATAGAAAGAAATGGAGGTGAGTCTCAAAATTTCAGAATCTGGACTTTTGAATCCAATGTAAATTTTTCTGTAAACAAAGAAAAACAATGTGTTATATTGTTCCAATAAAGTTAACCATCAAAATTTCCACATGGGATTGAATGAAGTAAGTAAGAATAGTAGGAGAAAGGAAGACATTCAGAGGGAAAATTAGTATATCCAAAGGAAAGTGAGGTGGGATGATAATTCCAAATGAGGATGGTCACAGATTGATTCTGGTATTCCTGAATTAATTAACATTAAAACCTACAAGATAAGAGAAAAGTGGGTTATCGTTCATATTCAATTCAGTTTTAAAAATTCATACTTTGCCTACTTGATTGTAGCTTATAAGTTTCACATAATTTATCATTACACAAATCTATTATTGTTGTATAATAAGAAATTCTCAGCAGAACTTAAGTTTTAAAGTAGCTGATGGAGTGTACAAAATATTTAAACATCACCCATGGTCTCTGAAGGCTATTGAGGGGCTTCAAGAGTAAGATGATGATATAAAAAGAAAATGTTCATCATCACTTATTGTCAGAGAAATGGAAATCACAACCACAATGAGATACCATCTGACACCAGTGAGAATGACCCATATCAAAGGGGTGGAAAAAAATAAATGCTGGTGAGGATGTGGAGAGAAAGGAAATATTATACACTGTTGATGGACATGTAGACTGGTCCAACCCTATGGATCTGTGGACAAAGCAAACAACAGTCAATGAGATTCATTGTAACTTGTTTTCCAAATCAGAGGGCATTTTGGAAGTGTTTTGCTGTTGTTTGTTTTTGTTTCTTTTTCAAAACCTTTATCAAAGATACTACAATGTAAATTATATTTTAATAGTCAAGTCTTTGCATTTCACTTAATATACTACTAATCTAATCAATATCACTCATGATATATATTCATGCATTATATGTATTAATGCCATTTTTGTGTTCCAAGAGGTCTTATGTCCTTTGACTATCTTATTTGTTAGTAGATTAAAATTTGTAGGGCCTCCCTGGTAGCACAGCGGTTGAGCTCCACGCTGTGGAGCTGTCGGCAGCGCACGATGCGGGTTCGATGCCCAGCCCGGGAGAGTCCCACGTGGTGCGGCTCTCCTGCCTCGCCCGCTGCTCCCCTCAGCAGTGTATTTCTGATCTGCCTGTTCTGCTCCCCACTCTGTCTCTGGTGAACCCTCTTGCCGTCCCCCCAAAAAAAATTTTTGGAAGTAAAAATGAATGATTTGGAAGTAAAATTTGAATGATATGATAATGATACAGTTCTTTTTTTAATATACATTTTTATTGTTATTTATATCTTTTGCATTTTGTATTCCCCTTGGGTAACCCACCACCAATTCACCCGTGATCCATCTCCGTGGTCCCTTGTGTCCTTTTCTACTCCATTTTGTGCCCTTATCCTCCCCCTCTCCCACCCCCCCCCAAGTGTCTCTCTCCTATTTGGTTTCCCTATAGTCCTGTTATAAGTGAAACCATTCGATATTTTTCTCTTTCTTTCTGGCTTGTTTTGCTGAGTATGATACCCTCTAATTCCATCCATGTCGCTGCAAATTGCATGTGTTTATCTTCTTTGAATGCTGAATAGTATTCCATTGTGTATATGTACCACATCTTCTTGATCCAGTGATCTATTTTTGGACATCTGGGTTGCTTCCATACCTTTGCTATTGGGAACAGTGTCAACATGAACATACGGGTGCATGTATCCTTTTGGATTAGTGTTTTTGTGTCCTTTGGGTAGATTCCCAAGAGTGGTATTTCTGGGTCGTATGGAAGCTCCATGTTGAGCAGTTTGAGGAATCGCCATATAGCTTTCCATAGTGGTTGGACCAATTCACATTCCCACCAGCAGTGTAGAAGAGTTCCTTTTTCTTCACATCCTTTCCAGCATTTTTTGTTGCCTATATTTTTAATGTGTGCCATCCTCCCAGGTGTGAGGTGGTATATCATAGTTGTTTTGATTTGCGTTTCCTTGATTATAAGTGATGTTGAGCATTTTTTCATGTATCTGTTGGCCATTTGCTTTTCTTCTTTGGATGATAATGATATAGTTCTGATGGCATACTGAATATTATTCTGAATATGATTTCTAAGTATGTGTTCACACAAAATAAAGCCAGATTCTCCTTCAAGTTCCTTCTTGCATGTGGAAACTGAACCAATAATCAGTTTATTGGTTTATGAAACCATGACACAGAGGCATCCATATCAGTGGATGTGATTAAAAGATTCAACATTCAGTCATGCACTAGTGCTCCCCAGTGCTCTCACTCTTCTGTAAGCACACGTGCAGAGGAAAAGAGAAAGAATGTCTGATATAGAATCAGCTCTCTAGAAAACAACTTGATATTCAACCATGTTTGCAACAATGAGAAAAACATCTGAAATATATAGAAAACATTTTTAAGTGGCCCCAATTTTTTTCTCCTCAACTCAGTAAACGTCTAAATATCTCTTTCCCTTTAAGCATTTCCATCTTTATACTGTATGCCATGTGATGATTTTTGTAGACTGGTTAAAAAATATAAGCAGGCTTTTTTTTTTTTTTGGCAGATGTAGAAGAAGTGGAACTGTTCTTATAATCTTAATATAAATTGGATTAAGTGTGTTGGGTCATATTTATTTTAATCTGAGCCTCAGTAGATGTGATTAAAAGATGCATATTTGTTTATCACAAGTAGAGGACAATTGACTTCAGTGTTCCTCTTAACCAGATTGGCTCATTGTACTCTTATAAGCTAGAAGTACACATTAATCCATAAATGCTCCCCTTCTCACCACCCTATTTTATGCCTAGAAAACCTATGTAATTGTGGATTATTTTCCCCCAAATGACAAGTTTATTAATAAAAAATGAGCATGGGCCTTCTGCTCTGGAGAATGACTGACATAACAGGCCTGGGAGACTCTCCTGCTCACTTCTTTCTATCTTCATGGTGAATTCATATTCTTCTGTCTCACATCAAATATTTTGGAGCAGTGTTCAACTAGATATTATAACAGTAATAAATTGCAATATTGAAGATTTTAATGTTTAAATAAGCCTATGATTCTTTTAATAAATATTTCCATGAATGAAATTGATATACTGGGCTGAATAAAGTATTGTGTTATGAAAAGTCAATATATAGAATTACCTTTTTTCCTGAAGTGATATTTATGGAGATAAAAAGTGAGTCATTGCTACTAGCATTGCATTTATACATGATCATATTTAGATGCATGTCTATAAAGTAACTGGCTATCTGGTTTTGGTGAGACACGTACTATAAGATTGTCTCAGGTTAACTCAGCATGACCAACAAGTTATAACAGAAAGATTCTCTTTGAGGAAGGTCATCTATGTAAACTGGCTGCAATGGGAAAAAACTAACCAGTACCTGTTGGCAGAAAAAAATGTTTGTGCCTTCTAAATTTCAGGAGTGTGAGAGGTCCTTCAATGCTCTAATTTTTTCCCTCTATTTATTATTTTTAAACCTACATTTCTCCTATGACCTTAGTTTTATTATTTTCATATAAAGAATTGATCCCCAACAAGTGTTTGCTGGACTGGATGGAGTAAACCTTCCAACTATTTGTCATGAAAGAAAATCAACATTAAAATAGAGGAAATGTGGGAAAGTTCTCATCTAATATTTGGGATTAACTAGATATTCATAGGCTTCAATTTTTAGTCCTCAGCACACCACACCTATCTACAAAATGAGGGAACCAATGAGACCCTCCTTCTGATAGCCAAACCCTCATACAAAGGCCATCCCTTGATGAGTTTTGTGACTTGTTTCTAGCCAATAGATTGCAACAAAGATAAAGGTATGTCCTTCATGATTGGGTTCAATAACTTCTGAGATCTAGCAATATCTTTCTGTTGCCTCTTCAACTTATACTCTTCATTAAGCAAGTGGTCATACGGGGGAGGTTTAAGTGTCAAACTATTGGGAATGGCCACTGGACATGAGTCAGCTCTGGACTGAGGTTCTCAATCTAACAACCTGTGAGGGCAGAGTCCTGTCAAAAGGCAGCACAGTGAGCAATTAACCCCTGAGATAATAAATGTGTGTGATTTAAACCACAAGGTAGCACAGCAATAGGTAGCCGATAAAGTCATTTTGCATGTACAGGTCATTTCAGACCTTTTCACTTTTAAGGATCCTTTGTTGCTAAGGCTTATGAGCAGAAAACAAGAAACGGAACTACAAAACTTGGGTCTGAATCATACTCCTCTTGCTACATAGTTAGTCTTGGTCTTATTACTTAATCTACCTTTTGATGACTTTCTTCATCTTTGTGATGGCATAATATCTGCCTTAGCATAGTACCGTGAGGAACAGTGACAATGTATGTGAAGTGCTGATACCAGTGTCTGTAACAGTGGAATAGTAACAGGATGACTTGCAAAAAGGGTTATGACCCAAGAGATGAGCAAATCTTTTTTTAGGGCATTTGACACAGAAGAACATGAAAGGGGTAGTGGTGGGGAGATGTGGGGCCATCCTTCCTCATCTGCAGAGGGACTGTCGCTCTCTGATTTGTCTCTACATTTTGCATGTGATATTTATATGTTAAGGGAATTTTAGGTGCTGTAAAGAAATGTAGCTCCTAATGCTGCAGATTTTCATATTTGGGAGATGTCCAGTTTCGTGCTCCTGGATTCTACCTGGTAAACAAATATCTTAGTGACAAATGAGATTGTTTTGGAAGTCAGTGATTCTTCTAGAAGCTGTCTGAGGAACCTGATGAAATCGTAGGAAACATCAGTAAAGAGATTCCACACAGTAAAGATGATGCAGCACAATCTTCAAACATGTAACAGGTGCCTCTTACATAAAGCAGAGAATCAATGAAAGGAGAAATCCTCATATTTGTGTTATCTCTAAGCCTCTTTATGTCACATGAATGAGGGCTCGAGCACAGGGGTCAATTTCTTGCTCATCTGACAGAGAGCAACCCATTTGTCCACAATGCAAGGGAAGAATCACAATACTTGTAGTTTTTGCATTAGCTTAAAAGATATGCTCTTGTTTCATCCTCACAATACCCTTCTGGGCAGAGGGCAGTTTTACATTACCTCACCTTTACAGACACAGTGTTGGGTCAGCCACAGGCCACATAATGAGTATTATGTGCAGAGAAGTTGGAGGCCCAAACCAAGCACTTCTTAGAAAATTAATGCACACACACGTTTTTTTAAAATGTATGATTTTTTTAAATGTATATTTAGCATCCTTTGGATTGTAGAGAATTTGAATAAATGGGGAAAAAGTGATATGTGGCAGGTACAAAAACGTCTTTTCTCTTTATGTTTACTTATTTATTGAACACTGGTGGAGCATTTATTATATGCCAGGACCTGATCAAATTTCAAATATTAAATTCACAATATATTGTTAACTTGTGATTGGAAAAAATCTACCTTGAGAATAACTTGACCTCCAAATGCTGAAAGCGGTTCTGGCTTTTCTTTCTTGACTACAACATTGGTGAGAAGTTGGATGTCTTCCTAACAACAGTATTTTTGCATATAAACTTTTGTGGTTTTTTTTTTTTTCCTTTCTGCTATTTTCATTCCTGGTGTTTGGATTCAATATCTTTGTCATAAATAGTTTTAGTGTAATTTGTCTCAATTAATTTAATCTGAAAATCCATTTATTTCATTTTGGAGTCATTTTTCTTGGCATTCATTGATGTCTCCTGTCTCTATTTGTCCTTTGTTCTTTCTACAACTGTAATTGGTTAGATTTCCCAGTCTCATTGAATAGATGATTTTCTTTTAAAAATAGTTTTCACATCTACTTGCTATTTCTTTTATGTTTCACTCTGTGTTGAGAAGATTCCCTTGACTCTGCCTTCCAAATTTCTATTTTTTTCTTTAAATTCCTGCTAACATATTTTTAACTTCCAAAAGTGTTTGTTCTCCAAATGTTCTTTGTCATAGCATGCTGTTCTGGTTCTGAGAATATCATAGATTTTTGAGATGTTCTTCTGTACTCTACATTAACTGCCTTTACTCTGAGTTTTGTTATTTTCTGTTTCTTTATTTGGATCTCTGTCTTTCTTGTTAATTTTTTTGTAATGCTTGGTGAGCCTTAACTGTTCATCCATCTTCGCAAGAGAAATGGGAAATTAGATAAAAAGGTGGTGATGGTCAAAGTGTGTGCATTTCCAACTTCAGAACTTAAGTTTCTTCGGAGACTAGAAATCCGCAAACTTTAAGAATAAACCAAAATATTATTATTATTATTATTATTATCATTATCATTATCATTATCATTATTATTGTTGGTTAAGAACAAAGTATACTTAATTGCTATGGGTTTTGATAGAAAGTATTGTAGGTGGGTGTGGACCCCTCTGCAGAATATCAATGCAGCTGCTGAAATTTTAAATTAATTAGCTGTCATTTTAGCCACTCAGCAGGAAATACTCATTTTTAAAACATACTTTATTGATTTACCATCAATGAAATATGTTTGTTTTAAAGAAGTGATACCAAAGGAAACTTCTAGATATGGATTTTCTAGCTCATGAAGACGGAAAAGGGAAGATATATACCCCACTGTTTATAACTATTTAATCTTCAGTGTGCTCTGAGTTTTCACTGTCTGCCAAGGCATGTGCTGAGTGCCTTACTTATACCAAATAAAGTGTTTAAATTCACAGAAGGCTTACATAATATCCTAATTTTACAGATGAGAAAGTTGGTTTATGGAAGATAAATAATTCACCAGAAGTCATTCATCTATTTAAGTGGAAAGATGAAGATTTGAACACAAATCTCTAATCTGTAAGCTCTTCTGCCTCTCTTTTGCAAACACAATATAATTATTTCTTGTTCCAAATATACTTCAAACAGACCCCAGACTCTTATAATCATAATTGGGAAGTTATCATTATCCCCTTAACTACTATTTTATTATTAACAATTTTAGTAATTCTGTAATACAAAGTTTATTTAATAATGAAAGGAGATGCCATAAATTATGTTTTGTTTATTGTTTTTCTTTTTTTTTAAATAATAGCTATTGAGTGCAATTCCATTATCATAAAATTGATCCTTAAAATTAGAGTTCTGTTTTTTAGTCTATTCACAGTTGTGCTATCATCACTACTAAATAATTTCAGAACAATTTCATCACCCCAATGAGAAATCCCATATCCATCAGCAGTCATGCTCCATCATTTCATTCTGCCCAGCCCTGGAAACCACTAATACACTGTATGTTTCTATATATTTAGCTATTTTGGAAATGTCACATAAGTTATACTATACATGGCCTTTTGTGAATGATTTCTTTCACTTAGCATTTTTTCAAGGATCATTCGTTTGTAGCGTCTATCCGTACTTCATTATATTTATTGCTGAATTATATTCCATAGTATAGATACATCACATTATATTTATCCATTAATCTGTTGTTGGATGGCTATTTGGGCTTTTGGGTTATTACGCATAAAGCTACAAACAGTTAACATACTTTTCCTGACACATGTTTCATTTCTCTTTGGTAGTACAACTGAGAGTGGCATAATTCGGTATTATGAAAATTCCAACTTTATCATTTTAATGAACTGCCAAACTTTTCCAGAGTGCTTATGCCATTTTATATTCCCATCAGCAAGTATGATGATTCTAATTTCTCTGTATCAATAATGTGTTATTTTGTCTATTTGATAATAGCCATTTTACTGGGTATGTAGTGATATCTAATTGGATTTTGATTGGCATTTCCAAAATGGCTAGTGATGTAGAGCATGTTTTCATGTGCTTGTTTGCCATTTGCCTATCTTTGGAGAATGTCTGTTTAAGTCTTTGTCCATTTTTTAATTGAGTTATTTATTTTTATTGTTGTGATAATTCTTCAAACAGTATGTATTCAAGTTAAAGACATGGTTGTCAGTTTTCTCCCAATTTCTGGTCTGTCTATTCTTTGTTGATAATGTCCTTTAAAGTTCAATTTTTTATTTTGATGAATTCCAATTTCACTTTCTTTTTCTTTTGGGATATCAGAGAAAACCATTCTCTAGTCCAAGCTTATGGAAATATATTGCAGTGTTTCCATGTAAGAGTTTTATAGCTTTGCTTACATGTAGTTTTGTGATCCATTTAAAAATAATTTTTCATGCCTTTTTAGTAACCATATTTTTATGTTGTGGAAAAATGTGCAGTAATATTTAGCACCTTCAGTTTGCTGTGAAACCTGTCTCCAGAATACTTTTCATCATTCCATGTATTTGCCAGGCATTTGTAAATCTTATTTGGAGAAATATCTGAGTTCTTTGCCCATTTTTATTTATTTATTTTTTAAAAGATTTACTTATTTTATGCATACAAGCTGGGGTACAGGCCAGAGGCATGGGGCGGTGAGAAGGTTCACCAGAGACAGAGTGGGGAGCAGAACAGGCAGATCTACGGAAATACACTGCTAGGGGAGCAGTGGACGAGGCAGGAGAGGTCTGGCGCGCCATGTGGCCATGTGGGAATCTCCCAGGCTGGGCGTTGAACTTGCGTCGCCGCTGTCACAGCTCCACAGTGCAGTGCTTAACCTCTGCGCCACCAGGAAGGCCCATTTGCCCATTTTTAAATATGTTTTTTTTCCTCTTTTGTTGTTGAGTTCTAAGAGCTTTTTGAATATTCTCTTACCAGATAAGATTTATAAATATTTTCTTCCATTCTATAAGCTACTTTTTCACTATATTGTGTCCTTTGATATATAGTTTTAAATTTTTATATGTCCAGTTTATCTGTTTTTAATTTTGTTACATGTGTTTATGATGTATATGTGAGAAATCATTACCCAACCCAATGAGTTTGGCTTAAGTTTTCTTCTAGAAGTTGTAAACTTTTTCAAGCTTTTACCTTTAAGTCTTGATCTGGTTTGAACTGATGGTCGAAGGTGAAGGTCCAACTTAACTCTTCTGTATATGAATGTCTAATTTTCCCAACACAATTTGTTGAAAAGAATGTCTTTTTCTTTTCTTAATGATCAAGACAACCTTGTAGCATTTGACTGCATATGCTCAGTTTATTTTTGTGTTCATTATTCCACTGGCCTCTATAGCTGTCTTTATGCCAGTGCCACACTATTTTTATTACTGTAGCTTTGTCATAAGATTTGAAATCAGGGAATGTGAGACCACCCACTGTTCTTTTCCAAGTTTGACTATTTGTTCCTTGAGTTTCCAAATGAATTTTAGGGTGGATTTTTCTATTTCTGCTAAAAATACTATTGGGGTTTTGATAGAATTACGTGGTTTTGCTTTATTTGAGATGCTTTCAAAACCATCCAATTTACTCATTGTATCCTTAGAGTAAATACTTATTTTCAACATTGTTTCTTACCACAGATTGTAGTATTTTCCATTATTTCCTTTATATTGAGGAATAATTGACATGCAATTTCATATTTAAGGTGCGCAATGTAAAGATTCAATGTGTGGTGATTCTCCTCCGAATTTGCCCATACTCACTCTTGAGTATGTGCTATCACTTACAAGCTTTGTTTCTAACTCATCTAAAAAATTAATATTTGTATATATTGCAAAAAGTTCAAACAATATATTTAGTTAATATCTATTACCTCAAATAGCTACAGCTTTTATTTTTATGATGAGAACTTTTAAAATCTCGTCACTTAGCAACTTTAAAATATGAAGTATAGTATTGCTGACTATAGTAACTGTGCTGTATCCCTAGGACTTATTTACCTTTATAGGAAGCTTGTACTTCATCTGTCCTTAAATTTTGAGTTAATGTTGGGATTTGCTATCTAGCAAATAGTTCCACAAGAATAAAGATAGAAACTTGTAGGTTATTAAATGCCAGTTCAGGTTTTTTTTAATATCATTAGAGCTTCTATTTCATTTTTTTTCCATTTTTTAATTATCAGTCAATAATCACACATGATAAGTTAGTCTCCAATGAATGTTAGCTGTATTAGGAGAAGTAGTGATCAAAGTCAAGTTTAGAATGCTATCAATTAGCTGTGAATAACTTTTCTTAGATCAATAATGTTTCTAACATGTTTAATGACAATGTTTAATGTAGTGTATAAAACAAGGACTCTTAACAATGTTCCACAGTTTTTAGTAGTAGTAATAATAATAATAATAATAATAATAATAATAATAACGATATAAGACATTCTTAACAAAGTTTCTTTTCAATAAATAGTCTATGAAATTTTCTTTGTATGTGTCATATTATCAATAGAGATACATGGAAATAAGCATGAGACTACAATTAGCTTCCACTTTCTGTGTTGTCACAGATTTACAAACTGGAGAAACTGATCAAAATATGTCTGAGAACTATCTCATGAAATTGTCAAAGAAGTAAAAAAATCTAAATTATAGTGAATTAAATCAATACAATTGCTATTATATGCAGTAATATTATAGTAGTAGTATTTTCCACAATAAATGTAGAAACTGTAATATTAGAAGCATCTATTTAGCAAATTCATTCCAGGGAAAAATTACAAAACGATTACTCAAATTTTCTTAGTGCCTTTGACAACATAATCTGTTTCACATATGTTACTGTATGCTCTTCATGAAACCGTCCATAATTATGGAAAGCTTATTTCTTGTGCTTTCCTCCTGAATTTTACATTGAGGAAGATCTCAGGGTTGGATGTGTTGCAATGCATGCGTGAATTAAATGCAATACAAAAGTGAATCAATATGCTGTAAATACACAGCAGGGTTGAGTGGAAAATGTTCAAGGTGATCTGCCTTTTACTGCTGCTATGAATAGACTCTTGCTAAAATATTTGAGGATTAACAACTTGTGAGGAATAGGGAACACTTGATGTGATTCTGAGTCAATTGGATGTTGAAAAGATAAGAGAGACATCTGTTTGGAGAAAAACTGGGTAACTATATTTATGTATCTATGAGAGAGAGTGAAGGCATTATTTATACTTTATAGAGAAGAAAATTTGGAACAAAACTTACTACATGCAATATGTTCAAGTGATATCTATATAGAATTCATGCATATAAAGTAAAAACAGAGAAAAAGGAATATTTTTATTTTTTATTTTTTATTTATTTATTTATTTTTTACTGTTATTTATGTCTTTTCCATTTTGTATTCCCCTTGGGCAGCCCACCACCAATTCACCCGTGATCCATCTCCATGGTCCCCTGTATTCTCCTCTCTTCCATTTTGTGCCCTTATCCTCCCCTACCCCCCCCCCCCCCACCGCTGAGTGTCTCTCTCCCACCCGGCCTCCCTATAGTCCTGTTATAAGTGAAACCATTTGATATTGAGAAAAAGGAATATTGAAGATGATTCCTGCAATTATTGTTTAAGGATATAAAGTTCATGCCAGATATAAGGAAGACCAATCATAAGCAAAAATTACATTTCTAGATGACTGCCAAAACAGTATTACAATAACTTAAATTAACAATAAATAATCACTAAGAGAATTATCAAAACATTGAGAATTACCTTTCGTAATATTGGAACACAGATGAAATACTATATTATTCTATTCTATCATATAAAAATTATGGTTTAAATTCATATATTAAAAATGGTTCATTATGGTCTCCCCAGTGGTGCAGCGGTTAGGCGCTGTGCTGTGGAGCTGTTGGCAGCAGCGACGTGAGTTCGACGCCCAGCCTGGGAGATACCCACATGGCACGACAGACTTCTCCTGCCTCGCCCTCTGCTCCCCTCAGCAGTGTATTTCCATCGATCTGCCTGTTCTGCTTCCCACTCTGTCTCTGGTGAACCTTCTCGCCGCCCCACGCCTCTGGCCTGTACCCCAGCTTGTATGCATTAAATAAATAAATCTTAAAAAAATAAAAATAAAAATGGTTCATTGCAAGTGCCCCACAATAAGTGCCCCATGAAGAAGAAGGGTGGAGAGAAGAGTGGTGGTTGCTGGGGCTGGTGGGCATAGGAGTTGGGGAAATACTTGTCAAAGGTTACATCTTCCAGTAAGAGGATGAATATCTTCTGGGACTATAATGTACGGCATGACCACTTTCATTAATAATAGTGTATCATATCTTTGAAATTTGCTAAGATTGTAGATCTTATATATTCTCACACTCAAACAGAGGTACCTATAAGAGGTGTTAACTCACTCTGGTGATAATCCCACAACGTAGATATATATTGAATTTTCATGTTATACACCTTTAAAAAATCACATTGTGTAACTTAAATACATACAATCTTAATTTGTCAATCATAACTCAATGAAGCTGGAGAGAAAACAGAGAAGTGTAATACTCTTGGAGGGGCAGCATGAGTAGTGGAGACCATGTGTAGATAAACCTACCAGCAGCTGCTGCCCAGGAAGTGAACATGAGTGAGTCATCTTGAGGTGATTATAGTCCTACCCATGGAGACCTGACAGCCAAGTCTTCCCAACAGAGGTACAAGGGGGCCCTAATATTGGGCTCAGAGAAGAGATATTCCTACAGTCCCCTCCCCAAACTCCTGACTTGGCCTTATTCTCTACCGATAATATGTTGATGTTTCACCACATTTGGGGGATATTGCTATATTAGTTCATTTGGTGTGAGTTGTAACATAGCAATAGTAATTTGGGTACATCCAAGAAGCATGGATCAGAAGAGTCTGGTTTTTCTTTGTAATTTTTAAAAATATTTATTTTATTTATTCATGCATACATGAACTGGGGTGTAGGCCAGAGGTGTGGAGGGTGAGAGGATTCATCAGAGATAGAGTGGGGAGAACAGGTGGATTGACTGAAATACACTGCTGAGGGGAGCAGTGGGTGAAACAGGGGAGGCCTGTTGCACCATGTGGGTTGGCTTCCTGGCCATATATTATTTTATAATTTATAATATACATTGTATATATAATATTTTATACCTCAAGTGTTTGAATGTGTAGCAAACTAGCTGACACATTTATTTGGAGAATCTGGAGATAAATTAGTGATAGGTACATTATAAAAAATTAAGCGATAAGCATACCATACCAATAATCCTTAAAAACAATGCTAAAATCCAGGAGGGAAAAGAAGTTTTTTAAAAAAGAAGTGTAATTCTAAATTGTAAATTGCTCCCCACATTCAAGTCTAGATTCATATTAATAAAAAATCTGGGCAATGAAACAAGTTGGGTTCATAATAGCAATCATTTTAAAATCAAGTCTTTAGTGTCTTCAGAGCAGAGATATATGAATTTTGCATTTTTAGTAGCAAAAAGTAACAACTCTACATAATGAAGCTGAGAGACTACATGTACCTGGCATGCCAAAAAAATTATTTTGCGAAATATGCTTAACGTAGCCAATGAAAGAACACTAATACCAATTGAACTCACTGCTCTGTGCAATCTGTTAGATTTTGTGTATGTGGGTATGTGTGAATAGGAAAAAGCTGTTACTGCCAATATTCCTGTGAAAACATTCAAATACCAAATAACTTGTTCTTTTAAATCTGAGGGATGAGTAATTTGGGAATAACATGTTGTTACAATTACTGTTCTCCAAAGACTAACAACGCTGCTAGCTACTGAATTTTCACTTCTTTCCCCTGCCTAGTCACTTTTCCAACTGTTTGTCTGTGTCTTTTTTATACTAATGCTAATAATATTCTCAGCCTGTCAAGCAATCACACTGGCTGTATCTTCAAATTGTGTGAATCTGAGGCTTTTTGTCCTTCGTTCACATGTTCTACACTACAACGTTCTGTATTGAGTTTCTACAGTAGTCTCCCAAATCCTCTTCCTCCTTGTACTACTCACACCCATTTCAAATGTAGAAGAAAGATCTTTTAGTATTTAAATCATATCACATTACTACTTTGATTAAAGCCCTCAAGAAATCTCCATTTTATTCAGAGTAAATCCAGAGTCTTTACTATGGTCTCCCCTAATCTCCTCCTCTAATACAGAGGTTAATATGACAACTTCCTCCCACTTCCCAAACTCACTTCCTTGAAAGCCCAATTTTCTCCTGGATATTCTTCAAATATGTCAGGCTTCCTGTAACTCTGGAACTCCTGAGTTCCTGCAACTTCTCTGATTCTCAGTCTTCTTTGTTATTTTCCTGGTATGCCCCCACCTCTCAGAGATCAACCCCATGTTCCTAGAAAACTGCGTGATACACAAACACCACCACCAATACATGTGACTTCTTTGAATGAATAAAAAGTATGTGTTTGGATATGGCAGGTGTGTTTGGAAATGTGCAGAGCAAGGGGTTAAGTCATACTATTTTCCCTCATTTAAAAAATTATCCTTTCCTTTCAACTCCCAATGCTTCCCTACTCATTTTTCATACCTCTAAACTTTACTAGTCATTTTCATTCTAAGTTTCCATGATTCAGATAGAAATTGTTGTAAGCTAGTCAAAAATAAAATCCTTAGCTTCAGTCAACATTTCCAAGTATGGAGAGGACAAGAGTAAAGGGGTTAACTGGAACAAAGACTTCCAAATCTCAAAAATAATAACACCATGCTATGAGATCCTAACTTTTCAGTTCCAACAGTACTTAGAGAATGATAGCATGGGGTAGACAAAGACAGTCCAACTTTTCCTCATGAAATTTTAGAGTAGAAATCTTCAAATAGGATGGGCTCGAACAAACAGAATTAACAGCTACAAGTGGAATAAGTTTTTAATTTCCTATTTAACAGATATTTGAGACCTGTGGAAGTGAGAACTAAATAAATAAAATTTCCTAGGTAGAAAACTATTTCTAAATCTCCTAATTTTTTATTATTTTCTTTTTTGGGTTATAGATGATTGTAGGTGTGAGTTAGTTATTAGGTTTAGTCTATAAAAAAAAAAAAATCAGTTGAGGGGAGTACCTCAAATAATCCCCAAACAGGATAAATTAAGCAAACCATGAATAGAAATGGTATAGAGAAAGTTTTAAAAACAAATAGAAAGAAAGCCTGAGAAGGAATTCAACACACACACACACACACACACACACACACACACACACACGCACACTGCATTCAAAAGAATAATAAGAAGAATTTGATAGCATTTCTTGAATCTGTGTTTTCATCTATATGGGGAAATTTGTGACTATTATTTTTAAACATGTTTTTCATCTCATATGTCCACTGATTTATTTTTTGTGTGAGACTGTACAGATGCTAATATTTTTTATTATGACCTACACTTTTATTACTCTCTTTTACCCTGCATATTTCTGTTTTCCTTCTGACTTTTCATTTGTAAATCTTCATTTTTTTCTGTTTTCCAGTTCACAGATCTTGTCCTTTACAGTGTTTATTCAGCTACTTTTTCTATTAAATTAATTCAGTTCTTAATTTTAGATATTACTTAATCCTAGAATTTCAAGAAGTATTTCTAGTTTAAAAAGTTTGCTGGTTATAATTCTATGTTGAAATTATCTAATTTGTAAATATGGCCCCCTCTCATATTATTTTTAATATATTAATCTTAAAGCATTTAAATTCTTTCCTGAACATTCCAATGTCTTCTTTGAGTTTCATTTGAAAGAGTTATTGAAATACTTACTAATTTCATCAGTTATTTATGTGGACATTAAGAAAGAAAATATGGGCATATAAAGTGATAAAGTTAAACTTTGTTATGAGACAAAATATCTTCCAAATTGGTAGAGATATTCTATTTTTGATTTTTATTTTCTTCAGTTCTTAAGAGAATTATTTTTTAATGCTGAAAGGTATTTACAGAAGTTATAAATAAAGGTTGTTCTTTATATACACAAAGAGTAGAAATCTATAGTCTATGAGCTATATCAATATCGAAGTACTAATTAATATTGTAGCAAAGTGTTGTGGTTCTGATTTGGTATTTGTAGAGTACATATGTTTGTAGAGAACCATATGTTAATTTGTGTGCTTTTTTGAAAAGTGTCTGGTGATATCATTTGCCTATTTTTAAATCCAATTACTTGTCTTTTTTGCCTGTTGAGTTGTGTGAGTGCTTATATACATGTATTTATTAACACTCCATCAAATGTATGGTTTGCTAATATTTTCTTCCATTCCATAGGCTTGATTTTGATTCTGTTAATATTTTCCTTTGCTGTGCATAACACTTTTAATAGTTCCAATCATTTATTTGCATTTGCTACTTGTGCATTTTGTACCTATCCAAAATGAAATCATTTTTTAAGACCAGTATGGATTATCTTTCCCCTGTGTTTTCTTCTAGGAGTATCATGGTTTGGGGATTTACATTTAAGTCTTTAAAATGTTTTAAGTTGATTTTTCTAAGGGCAGAATATGGGTCTAATTTCATTATGCTGTATTTGAATATTCAATTTCACCAGTACCATTTATTGAGGAGACTATTGTTTTCTCATTGAATCTTCTTGGCCACCTTGTCAAGTATTAGTTGAACTTCTATGACAATATTTATTTCCTGGGTCTACAGTCCATTATATTTGTCTGTTTGTCCTTTTTTATGCCAGTGGTATATTCTTCAGTTTTATATTTTTCCAAATTTACACAGAATTTTTCCAAATCTACACATAGAATTGACATGTAACATTGTATAAATTTAAGATGTAAAACATAACGAGTGGATATATGAATACATTACAAAATTATTCCCACAATAAATTCAATTAACACATCCATCATCTTATATAGGACATTGTTTTTCTTGTGATGAGAATTCTTTTTTTTTTTTTTGCAGTAACTTTGGTTTACATTCTTGTTTGCGTATTAGAAGAAGACGATCCCCCCTGTCCCTTCAGACATTGTTACCACACCGTGCCCACCACCAAGACACCCATAGTCTAATGCCATAGTGCTTCCTCCTCACCTTGTTTGTGTCTCTCTTCCTCCCCTACCCACTCTAGTAGCATCAGTTCTATAGTCAGCTTTCTAGGGTTAGTTCTTAGTTGGATTCACCTCGCCTTTTGTTTGGTCTCTCTGCATTCCACATATAAGTGATACTATCCAGTACTTATCCTCCTTCTTCTCACTTAATTTACTTAGCAAATTTCCTCCATCATTTTCCAGATTACAAATGTCAGAATTTATCTTTTTGATGGCCGAGTGATATTCCATCATGTATACATACCACATATTCTTGATCCACTGACTGTATTTTGGCAATTAGTTTTCTTCGATAGCTTTGCTATTGTATAGAATGCTGTAATGATTTTGGGAGTGCAAGTTTCTCTTCAAACCAGTGATTTTACATTCTTTGCAAAACATTTCAAAAATTTTTTTTTCTGGCTATCATGAGGTTTACATGAACTATCTTATAATTACAACATCCTAATTTAACTTGATAACAGTTTTCTTCTATAGCATGCAGAAACTTTACACTCTTCTTTCTCCTCATATATTTTCAAGTATTGATGTGAGTATACATAGTACAAAGCATGAAACTCAATGTCAGGAGTGGAGAGTCTGATTAAGCAGTTATGGGTTGAAAACCCTATCTAGGAGGTTCAAAAGAGGTAGTTTTTGGATAATAACATTAAAAACTTGAAACTTAAGAAACATCCATAGTTAAGAACAATAGGAGGAAATGAGCCTAGAATCAACAAGGTCCATTTATTGACTCTGAGAAACATTTAAACATATGTTATTGTGTCATCCTTATCCTACCCTTTGGTGAAAGTGAGTTTTAAATAACTTGTTTCTCAGGTGCACTCAATAGCAAAGCAGCAAAGTTAATACACAAATTACAGTTGATCCACTATGAAGTGCATTTTAAATTTTATATACACTGCCTCATTAAGAAACTTGCAAAGGAAACTATGAAATGGAATAATGGGACAGGAGTTCACTCCAGTGTAAAAATGCTGTAATGGATGTTGTGCCACAAAGTCAAGGGCAGACTCTTTTTTTGTTTAAGATTTATTTATTTATTTATGCATGCATGCAAGCTGAGGTGCAGGCCAGAGGTATGGGGTGGTGAGAGGGTTCACGAGAGACAGAGTGGGGAGCAGAACAGGCAGATATACCAAAATACACTGCTGAGGAGAGCAGCGGGCGAGGCAGGAGAGATCTGCTACACAATATGGGAATCTCCCTGGCCGGGTATCAAACTCGTGCTGCAGTGGCTCTGAAGAGCTTCATAGTGCTGCACTTAACCCGTTGCGCCACCAAGGAGGCCCAAGGGCAGACTCTTGAGAAAGAAAAGTCAAACATTTCAAAAATCAGAAGTTGAGTAGAGGTAGTTGCATCTCACTAGTTATTTCTAAGAATTGATCCGTAGTTGTTTTTTGGTAATACAGCTAAGTAAAGGAGAGGGTTTTCAGAGGAAAAGAGAAACAGTCCAAATGTAAATGAAGCTCTAAGTTTTAAAGAATGAGCATTTTTATCTACTATTAAGAAAGTAATAGGACAGAAAAAGTTTGTTATAACACTATGAAAGTCTCCAAATGAATGTCCTGATTTCAACTCTTTTAATAATATATAAAAATCTAAGGGCAGATTTCAAGAAGATTATATCCTTTCTCGAGAAGTTTTATTTCGCAAATGTGTTTTCAGAAATCTTAGTTTTATCATAATAGTAAATAAATTACTATTAAATTATTTTCATGGTGTCTTGGTCCACAGACACTAAATTTGAACCAAAATATATGCTTTTATTTTTCTACCTAGATGGGACAATTCTTATTGCTTATAAGCAAGAAAAATTCAGGGGAGAATGCATTTATATTTGGGTTTGGGGAAAAGTGATAGTGAAAATATGGCAAGTCATTGATGATTATTGTATATTTCTGATGGAGGAAATATAACTTAAAAACAAGGACCCACACAAGGAGGTGGGGGTAGAAAGAAAATAACCATTAGCACAATCCCTAAGTGCTAGCTCCTAAGTTACAAAGCATAGGTAGGAGCTAGACGGCAGTCTAAGGCCAAGGATATGGAAATTGAGCCCATTGTAGAATCTCTGGTCTCTTTTCTACTTCTAGCTAGCCAGTAAATAGACAGCCATCATCGAAGATGAGCCCCTCCCAACTGAAAGAAGGCTATGAGTGCCATCCATGCAAGAATTCGGGGCAACCATTTCTCTGCCCACCTGTGCCTATGCAGTGCTTTCCTTTACCAACTCTGTCCCTCTGCAGGGCAGCAGCCTGCATGTCTGCCCATGCCTGCACCATGTAGGCCTCTCTTAGCAAACCTGCCCCTCAGCGGGGCAGCTCTTTCTGCCCGCTTGTGTCTGTACAAGTGTCTTTTACTTCCTGGTCCTAATAAACCTGTTCTTTAAGTATAACTGAGTCTCTGTCTCATGAAGAAACTTGTCATG
Source organism: Scalopus aquaticus (assembly GCA_004024925.1). Classification (NCBI taxonomy): domain Eukaryota; kingdom Metazoa; phylum Chordata; class Mammalia; order Eulipotyphla; family Talpidae; genus Scalopus; species Scalopus aquaticus. The sequence continues at coordinate 14,970 of PVIJ01002227.1, read as the reverse complement.
TGCCGCCGAAGGGAGCTCTGGTGAAACCTTTCCCAGAGTGAACCCAAGGACCCCGCACCACTCTCAAACTCATCGTCTCTAAAACGACATTTCCATTCTCAATAAGCAATAATAATGGACTGTTCACATTAGACCTTGCAACACGCAGCTTTTAAAAAGGGGAATGACAATCATGTTAAGAGTGTAGTGAGTGGAGAAGGTAGTGGCACTCGTGCTTAATGTCTTTATCACCTAACCCTGATCTTAGGGAATGACTATTTTCCTTCCTGGGCATTCTTCCCTTGGGGTCTCCACTCAAGTAGATTATGGGATGTCTGAGGGGTCAGGCAGATGTTGATTACTCATAACAGAAAGAATGCTTCAAGAGCTGTTTCTTTACTTCCTCGTGGGGATGAGTTACTTCATCTTGTGCAAAGTCTTCCCAATCTTCCATTTCCTCTAAATCTTCCAATTGCTCTACATCTCTATAGTCATTTCTTGACTATACTTTTTGCCCTTAATTATGAAAACACATTGTTCTTCTGAAAATTATAAAATCATCAATTGCTTGAAATCATTCTATTTTAAAACATGTCTATTATCTAAAACAATTATTTTAGGTTGTCATAAAAGTTGAGCTTATTAATTTTCTGGATATCTAAACAAATTATTTAAGATTGTCATAAAGTCATAAGAATTCTCTGAAGGAAAGTCACAATACTAATTAATTTTTTTTTGATAAATCTTCACAAATGTCTAGTTTTAGAGAATTTAACTTTGGGTAAGAATTTAAAATGAAGATTTAAAGATAGGAAGTCATGCAGATATCTAAATATGAATAGCACTAGGGGAGACTTTTTAAATAACACAATGGAATTTTGATAGTATCAGTACACATCTTATAGTTTTTCTCAATAGGTCTCTCTATTCTTTCTTCTCCAGACAAAAGTTCTATTAACATATTATCATGTAAAGGAGGTGTAAAAAATCCATTTTTCACTTTAGTATCATATTGTAATTTGAATTTCCGTAATCAAAATCAAGGGGAAAACAATATTTAAATTTCTGGGAAATTGTCTCAATTTTTCATATCATTTGTAGGGGTTTAGACTAGGTCATATTTGCTCTATGACTTAAGCAAAGCAAAGGAAAATGTAGAAGAGAAATATGTCCAGTATGTATTTGTGCATGTGGGTGAGCATACACTGTATCATAAGGTCATGCTTAGGAAAAGACAGCTGTATCTTCATGAAATAAACTAAACCATACTAAAGTTTACAGATACTCCAAATGGAGATACTCAGAACTAGTTTTTTATATTATTTTCAAATATGCCCAGTTGTGAATGGGTGGGATTTTAATATGAAAGCATGATAACGTGAAGAAAACTAGAGCAGTAGATTCGTATGTATTAGATAGTTCTTAGGAATTATCTATGATAAATATATCGACTGCAATTTACGCCTACAAAGCAGCATGATGGTGTGTGGACTGTCACAATTCATCAAGAATAGGTTCTGGGGTTGGACAGGGGGAACTGTAGAATTTACAATTTGAAAAATGACTTAATGTTGGAACATGATGAGCCTTTGCTTTGTGAAAAGTAGAAAAACAGCAAAACTCATTAGAAAAAAATGAAACATGTCATTATTCCATTTCAGAATTGCTTGCTTAGCACTCATTATCTTTAATGGTTCCCAAGAACAGCTGAACAAAATCCTAACAGGACACATTTAAGATATCTTAAGTGATCACTTCTTCATCTGCCTATTATATAAGATGCATGACCTTGAAATCTAAATAGAAGTTTTTATCCTCATTAAGTTGTAAAGAGCAGTAAATAAGTAATAGTGTGATAATTATGCTTGTCTTATACAATGGAATAAAGAATTTCATCTATTCAGATACATAATAGTGCATATTGTAACAATTATCAAAGACAAAGAACATTTCACATAATTATTTACATGAAATGTACCTTCCTATTTTTCATTCCATTATGAATTGTGATGTTAAAGATACGGTGTTTTGTTTGGAGAAATACTCTCAGATCTTGCGCAGCATTAGAGTTTTTTGAAATGAAGGAGTAGACCACTGGCGTTTTGGCTTCGTGGGTATTTATTTTGTGGGTCTATCTATTCCACAAAATGCAGGGTGCTTACAACTCTGGTCTCCAGCCCTAAATACCATTAGCATCATTTAGTAATTGCAACAAAAACTAAGCAAAACAAACTGAAACACACTCTTACATATTTTCAACCACCATTAGGTTGAGAGACCATTAGATTTCCCTCAGTGAAGAAAGGAGCTCTTTGCTTGTATGCCCTCAAGCAAAATTACAAAAACCTTTGTAAATTCTTTCTCTGTCAAACCCAAAAAACTTTTTATGCTTATGCATTTCTAGCAGTGTTCTTCATCACCTTTTAGTTAAGCAGGTACAAATCAACCAACTGATGCAAATCCTATAGACGTAATTCCAGTACTACTCCATCACCTACAAATTTTAATAGAGGGCCTCTTCCTCCTTTTTTCTTAAATGTCTTGTGTATTTCCTCCCTCATTTGTTTTTGATTATGTTTCAAATAAACTGGATTTCTTTCCCTCCATTCTTTTCCTTTCCTTCTCTCCTTACCTCTTTCCCTTCCTCCCTCCCTTCCTGCCTTCCTTCCAAAATATGGTAGTCATTGTATAATTATGACTCTTGCCTTCTTGGAAGTTAGAAAACAGATATTGAACACACACACATGAACACACCACATAATTTTTTTGAACTGGGTTTAAGTTGGGGCTATTCACAGGTCAAGGGAACCAAGCATCTGCATGCATTGAGGAGAAAAGAATAATTTGTCCCAGATTCTACAGTGGACCCTTCATTTGTGCAGAGCGATGAATAAGGGCTTGGTGAGAGAAGTGGAAGGGGTTCTGTGGGCTAAAGTACCAGAGTCCTCAAGCAATGTTAATGTTAGTATTTTATCTAAATGGCTGGATGACTTTCTCTGCTTCTATTAGATGCTGTCATGTTTCAAAACCTTTAGGTCATTACTGTAGCCAAAGAAATAACTGGCTGAGTGTCCTTTCTCAGTCTCTGAGCATTGGTGCTCCATAACACCTGTTTTGTGGGCAATGTGTGGTGTATCTTATTTATCTAAGTGTCCTGTTTTCTTAGGTGGATTTCCTGGAAAGTTGAGAGGATCTGTGTAGGGGATTTATTATACTGGAGTGAGGAAAGGAGTTGGGGAACAGCATGAGGGCTGGTGAGGTACAGCCTTAAAGGGCACATAGGAGGTCAATGGGCATGAAAGGACCTGTGACCCATTCTCAATTTGAGCAAAGGGAAGCACCTGGATGATCACACTCCAGGTTCTCAGTGGGAACCCAAAGAGGAAGAGCAGCCTCCCAGACCTTACCCAACCAGACACCCCTTAGGCCAGGGCAGTTCCCAGAGAGTGTAGCTATAAGCTAAACAGTTAGCATAAGAGGACCTGTCCCTTGCCTGCTTTGTAGGTATTAGGGAGACTATATTCTACATCATGTTTTATACATGTTAGAATCCTAGTGCAATCCTACCAAGTGATTTGTGATTTTGAAGTTTCTCACTTAATATACGAAGTGAAATTACTTGCAATTATGCAGTAAATGAACCAATGCTGGCATTAAGGGAGCATTTCATGCCTCCTGATCTTACATATTATTATCCTATCCTATTCTACAATTATTTTATATAATTATTAATTATAAATAAATGTAAATTCATTATATCATATAAGATATATAGATTTACTAATATATATTTAATATAAATATGTAAGTATACTGTATATTCTGTATTATAATCTTATATATTATTGTATAATCTTATATTATTGTATGTACATTATATATTTTTATATTATATTTTCTTTGTAGTTGTATTTATTTAAATGATTTATTTTACTTTTTAATATCCTTAGTTTTATCCATGAAATTTCAGATTATCTAACAAAACCCTATTTAAATCCATGAAGGATCACCTTACTGCCACTTAGAAAGCCTGTCTAGCCTCCAAATCCCTGACCTCTGTCCCCTGCACTGTGACCCTACATATCCTCTCCCTTATTTAGTATTGCATTTTTATGGGTCCATATCCTATCACCAGTCTACTGACTGAATGATCTAGGGCAATTTTCTTAATTTCTCTCTGGGTCAATTCTTGCCTTTGAAATGGGATAATAACCACACTTACCTAAGTGGTTTATGAGAAGAAACAGGATCACCTTATGAATCATCTGCAAGTAAGTCTTGCTTTGAGGGGTCCCACTAGCATGTGACAGTTATTTTCAGAGTCCTTGACTTAGTTTGGAATTCCGCCCCAAGGGGTGGAAGCAACAATTCCAAGGAATGGGCTCCTTGTCAGCTTACCGGAGGAGTACATTTCCCGTTGCTTCATTCACGATCCTGGAGTTCTGGACATTCGGTTTACATCCAGACGAGTCCAGACCATGGACAGCTTCCAGCCAAACCCCATGTTGAAGACAGTCCCTTCCACCCAACTCTCTCTGCTCTCACTAATCTGTCTCCTTCCCACTTTGACAGTACTTAGATGTAATGCCCCACGCAATTTAGCACTCAATTATGGGCTGTCTTATATTCACTTTCATGTCATACATTGTGATCTTCATCTTAAATACATTATTAACTCCTTGAGGAGATCATACCGTAAGCTATTTGAACTGTCACAAAGCTTAACTAGACTTTGAGTTCAGAGTAAGTCTCGAGAGAAATCCCATGGCTGCTTCCTCTTACTCAGTGCTGATTGAGCATGTACTAAATGGGACGTGGTGTCTTAGCAGACTGGGTGCTGCACTGTGATGCATACAGCTAAATCTCTCTAAAGAAAAGTTTACTGCAATTAACACAAAGGATGTATTATCAAAAAGCACAGGGAGAGATGGAAAGCTGGGATTACACTCTTCACAAACTTCCTCCATCGTCACAAAAACTGTCCTTGCAGGAAGGCTGAGGTCCAGCTCTTCTAGGGTAAGTCTGCCCAGGCTTTGGAAACCCACCCTTGGTCCTCTCTCAAGGTGTTTGCATCTACCCTGAGTATCCTGTCACGCTAGCGCCACCTGGAGGAATTGCACCTGTCATTTAATGAAGACAAGGGACTTGACCTACATGGTTTCCTTCCTGTTGGGCAGGCAGCAGAGCTCAGGAGAGAACAAGAGCACATCTTGTCAGCTTGCCCAGTTCTGAGAGTCAAGTGAAGAGTGTGGTAGAGATGGTGCACCTGCACTGTGGTGAAGAGCAGAACTGGTGCCCTAGTGACCCTGGACAATGTATATTTAAAGAACCTTCACTACATAAAGAAGCTTTCCTACTTCACATAAAAGGCATATATGATGATCCCATCTCAAATCATTATAATTTGTCAGTTTTATGATTTTTTTATATACAATTTTTATGTACAATTTTTTTAAAAGATTTATTTTATTTGTACATACAAGCTGGGGTACAGGCCAGAGGTGTGGGGCGGCAAGAGGGTTCACCAGAGACAGAGCAGGGAGCAGAACAGGCAGATTAGAAGTACACTGCTGAGGGGAGCAGCGGGCGAGGCAGGAGAGGTCTGCCGCACCGTGTGGGAATCTCCCCGGCCAGGCGTCAAACTCGCATCACCACTGCGACAGCTCCACAGCAGCTCCATCACCAGGGAGGCCCTTTATGTACAAATTTTAAAGCACTTCAGTGCAGTTTTTAAACATGCAAATTTGGTTTCATATTAGGGCTAAAAGAGAGTGGTTCCCAGGAAAAGGGGAAGTTCCAGGTTCCCTGCTCCACTCAAGGGAGGGTGGAACTGAGAAGGGAGGGGAAAAGAAGCTGGAGAGGGGACTGGAGAGGGAAGGAAGCAGAATGGAGAGCAAGAAGGAGATCTGAAGGAGGCACATGGAGCACAGAGACATTTGAAGAAACTGTACTTGCTTTTTGGTCCTGGACTGGTTGAAACAGATGTGGGTGAGAGACCTATAGGGAGGCTAATGATGGCAGCTTTGACCTTGATTTTGATTTTGCTCTTTTCCTCCAGACTTGTCTGACTGTTTCTCACCCTTTTCTATGGGTCCCCGCTGGAAGGTGCTTTAGACTGTGGCAGGCTTTTGGGTCTTGCTTTGGGCCAATCCCATTTGGGTGGATTTTTATCCACGAGGGGATGGGTAACTTTGGGTGCTTGATTTGGAAACTATATTCTTTGTCTTTTCTGTATTGTACTAATTGCATTACAGTTCCTTTCCACTAAAGGTCTTATATGTTTTGTCTTGACACAGTGGATGGCAGAACCTATTTAGAGCAGGCAGGTTTAGGGGTTCTGGGTGCCCTTCTCCCTGCCCTATGAGAGGGCCTGGTACTTATATCATGGGCACACTGGATTAAAGGCACTACAAGCCATATTACAAAAAAAAAAAATCTTGGGCTCTATTAACTTTTACTAAAATAATCTCTCAAATCACTGTCCAAAAGCAAAATTAGCAAAACAAAACCTCAGTTCCTTCATTTGTTGTTAAAGCAAAGCAACTCTGCTGAGAAGTGCACTTTAGAATGTCATATCTTATTTTTAGTGCTAATTATAAAACATTTCACTACCACAGGTTGAAAATAACTTCATTGAATAACCTGAAAAATTTGAATAAACAAGGCTTGGATTGTTGATCCTTAAAATTCAAAACTTGTGATCTGCAATTGAATGATAACTTCAAGAGAGAGATAAGTGACTTAAAGTTGAACAAACTTATTATTTACTGGATTTTTGTGCAATTTCAATGTAAATGTATTATAGATATTTGATTATAAGTTTCTAAAAAATTAGAAACATTTTACTTTAAAAGTGTAGTTTATTTCCCACATGGTATATAGAAGTTTCCCTTAAGCAGAATACTAAAAATTAGCATACATTTAGTTTTAAGGATTCTAAACCAAAATAGTTGAAATTACTTTATAATTTTGTTTTAAGCATGCAGAAATTATCAGGAATGCACTGGTATATAAAGTTTACCATAAAAAATCCCATCCTGTTATTTAGGATTATTTTTCTTTAACTCTCACCTAATAGACATAATTTACAATGATTAGTGGCTTTTTGAAAATTGTGATCATTTGCAGATATTATTTATTTTATTGACATAACATCGGTTTACACTCTGTATATGATTTAGGGGAATTGATTTACACCTATTCAGATTTATGTGACCACCCCAAACACACAATCCAGACACCCAGAGTTCATTATCAGAGTTTTAATAATTCTGACTACAGCAAAGACCTTTATATAGTTTCTATGTACAATCTTTGTTTATCATTGTTTCTACAACTGCTGTTATACAAAGTTGCCTATGTGAGAACTTTCCCTGGAGGAAAAGCAAGACTCACAATTTATAGCCCTTGCTCTGTATTTTAGAGATATCCACGGTTAAAAAAAAAAAAAAAAAAAAGCTAAAACACAGTTGAGGGTGAGAAAGGAGTACTTTGAAGGAATCAGTAGGGTCTTAGCTGTTAATAATGACTTCTCTTTATTCAATTTCATACAAATGCTCTTAATGTTCTTTTTGACTGGTATTGTTAGTATTTGAATTATAATTTCAGCTGCTCTGGGAGTAGGTAATTGGTGCTCAAATAGCATCACCTTCCTTTTTCTCTTTGGAAGATAATCTTAACTTCATCTTCCACAACAGTGACTTAATAGTCAATAGAGTATATTAGTCTTCTTTTTTAATTGAAACTTTCTCTAACTTAATTTTATGTGAGTATTTTGGGTCAGAATCTCTATTTTATTTTATATATTTGTTTAATTTTTTTTCCCCCACAACTATTTGATTTGTCTCCTTGTCTCTTTTCCTCCCCCTCCCAGGAGTTTCTCAAAGTATTTGACATTGTCAAATTATCTGTTGTATGGATTCCAATATTTGTTTTATTGCTCTGATTTGTTTTACTGTGTGTATATATATTTTTTTTCAAATTCCTTTCATTTTATTGAAAAAAGGTTGCATTTCATCCTTTTTTTTTTTTTTTGGCTATGTACAATTCCTTGGTATAATGTATCACAACTTTTTCATCCATTCATCCATCGAAGGAGATTTAAACTGCTTCCATGTCCCAGTTATTGTAAACAATGCTGCTATAAATATTGTAGGACATATGTAGGACATTCCTGTTGGTTTCATATTCTATGGACGTATGCCCAAGACTAATTATTTTTTAAACATTTTTTTAGGACTTCTTATTAAAGTTCGGTTAGGTTCTACTTCCCTTGCCTTAAGTGCTATGTCTATTACTCTTTTTTTGAAGGGTCTACTGAGGTTACTATATTATGGACAATTTGTGCTACCTGTGGGGCAGTCTGGTCTCTGATTTGTTCTAGTGGACCACGTGGTTACTTTCCTCCTACTCTTTGTCAAGTGATTTAGGAGTCTTTGGCCTCGATATTCATTGTTCTGTTGCTTTATAATATAACTCCTTTAGGATTTCTTTCATGTGTGGCTTGGCATTGATACATTCTTCAAGTATTGCTTTTCAGTGAAGCTCTTTACTTTTCTCTTCCATCTTGATGATCTTGCTGGGTGGAGGATTCTGGGGTGAAGTTCTTTTTCTTTAAGTCCTTTGAATGTCTATTCCCAGTCCCTTCATTTAATAAAATTTCTGTTGAAAAATCTGCCAATACTTTGATTGATGTTACTTTATAGGTTACTTTTTGTCCTCTTGGTATTTTTAGTAATCTCTTTATTGTTGGTTTTTGACAGTTTTATTTTTATGTGTCTTGGTGTATGTCTATCTATTTTTAATTTGTTTGGAAGTCTTTGGGTCTCTTGGATCACAACTGGTTCATTTTCCAGTGTGAGATTGTGTTCAGTGATTATGCCTTTAAATAGGTTTTCTGTATCTTTCTTTTTTTTTCTCTCTTTCTTTGATCTCCATGATATGGATATTGTTTCTCCTTAAATTGTCCCAGAGAGCTCTTACACTGTTTTCATTTTTTTTAGTAATTTTTCCTCTACTATGGTTTATTCTTGTGTTCTCCAGTATTGTATTTTCAAATTCATTAGTTTTCTTCATTACTTCTCTTTGTCTGCTATCAAGAACCTCAACAGTACTTTTTAAAATCAACTATTTTGCTTCTTAACGTCGTTATTTCTGAATGTAGTTGCCTCATATTTCCATGTCTCATTTTATTGTTATTTTATATCTTTTTTTAAAGTATCATTATTATTGCCAGGACTATTGCCTTGCATTTCCTGTATGTCATGTTCTACATCTCCACTAAATCCTTTCAGGTTTTCTTTCTTTTAGTTGTTGTTCTTACATTTGTACTATGTTCTTCTGTCTCCTCATTTTCAATTTTGCAAGTGTTTTAGTAAGGCTAAATTTTCACTTGTTTTTGTGGTTGTTGGAGAGCTATTATTGACAAGGGTTAGTAGGTTTAAAAGAGGACTAGGCAATAGCCCTCGTTTGATCCTCTCTGATAGCTTCAAGAATTTGTAATTCCTGTTGGGAAGCATTTCATCATTGTGTGTGTGTGTGGGGGGGTGGCAGGTGTTTTAGATACCTCAGCCTGGGATAAGGGATGGCAGGTGGTTCAGATATCTCAACCTGCTCTTCAGTAGTAGTCTCTTCTATATGGAAGTCAGGGTGAAATGATCCACTTCAGTCTACAGCAGCTCTGTGCTATGAGCCCAAGATTTAAACCAGTAGTCATCATTCCATGCCCTCCTCTCTGTAGCTCTCCCACACGTGCCCTCTGTCCTGGATGTCTATTCTCTTACCCCTTTGTCCACTGCAGTGCTTGCTGCATTTTCGGAGTCCCATTGTTGGTTACTGAAGGGAGCTCTGCACCACAGCCACCCGTCTCTTTTGGGAGTTATACAACTTTGTTACTACTTTAACAAAGTCCACTTAGTGTTTTTTTTACCTTTTCCAGTTGGGCTGATGCTCCTATTGTGTATGCTAAGAGCCAGTTTTATTTCCCTATGTTCTTTGGCTTTGCTTTGCTGTGCACACATGGAGGATGAGACCGTGAGTCCTCACTTTGCTGCATCTTGCTGAACTTCTCACTGGACTCTCTTTTGAACAGCATTTATCTGCATGCACACATTTTCATTTTAGGTTTCACCCATAATAAATTTCAATCAAATTTGATTCTTAACATAATAACTCTTAGGTTCAAATTTCATATCTTTTGTTTCCTCTCTCCAATAAATCTTTACTATGCCATCTTTCTTACAGATGGCAGAAGGCATTCTATAAAGGTGCTGTCACTCTCTCTTTGACCTAAATTTTTTTTTTCAGGCTTATTGTCTCAGTGATAAGATTCAGCCCTTTTGCCTTTTGCTTAGTCTATGGTGTTTGGAAGAATTGTGTTTTGTCCCTTGTTATTATATCAGCACTTTTCCATTGGAGTCAAACTCTCAATGACTTCCCTAAATGGGCATAAACATGGATTTTTCTGGCACTCTCTGTGCAACATCATTAAACATCCTCTGTGGAAGCTGCTGATCAATATTTTACTCATTTGCCATTTCACATCTTTTGTTAAATTTAGCAGTTAACGATGGCTCTGACAGGAGTTAGTTGGCCCAGAAAGACAGGGAAGTTTTTTGTTAACTGATCTAGTTACATAGGGATTGGCTTCTGTTTATCAGACCCTGAAACATGGTAACATTCTGGAAGAAACCAGAATAGTTCTGCTCCTCCTTTGCCATCATCTCTCAAAGTAGATCCATAGAATATTGAAAAATAGTTATGTACTGAGATAAGTCTGCAATACACAAGGCTAATTTTAAATGTTTCCTTATAGCTGAAACTAAGAAAATTTCATCCAGTTGCCAAGATGAAAATTTAGTATACATAATTTCCATAAATCAGTTAACCAAGAATTTGTTTTCATAGATCTCTAAGAATTAAAGGTAAAGATTATTGATATAAGAGGAGTACTAATGGTTAAGATGGTTTATGACTGTAGTTAAAAGTCAAAGCCAGTTGTCTATATTCATAGGACTGTTGAATATGTCATAGATTATTCTGTGAGGATTAGACTTTGACTTCACCATTTTAAAATAAGGTTATAGAGTTTTAGGAAATCTATTCTCTCGAATTCATCTCTTTTTACTTGCTCAAAAATATAACTGATCTGAGTTTTTTAATTACCCTTGTAAAACAGCATAAACAAGCCTGACTATATTTTTACCTTTTAATGGGGGTGTGGTAGAAGAACTGGGGTGTAGGCCAGAGGTGCAAGGGTGGGTGCTGCTGAGAGGATTCACCAGAGACAGAGTGGGAAGAACAATAGGTGGAACTACTGAAATACACTGCTAAGAGGAGCAGTGGGCCAGACAGGAGAGTCTGCTGCACCATGTGGGTCAGCTCTCTGGCTGGGGATTGAACTCAGGCTGCAGCGGTGATAGCACTGAGACTTAACCCCTACACCACGAGGGAGGCACCCTATGCATGACTTTTTTTTTAATTTATTTATGCATACAAGCTGGGGTATAGGCCAGAGGCATAGGGTGGCGAGAGGATTCACCAGAGACAGAGTGGGGAGCAGAACAGATACACTGAAGGAAATACATTGCTGAGGAGAACAGCAGGCGAGGCAGGAGAGGTCTGCCATTCCATGTGGGAATCTCCCTGGCAGGCTTCGAACTGGCGTCGCCGCTGCCAACAGCTCCACAACGCAGCAGTTAACCGCTGCTCCACCAGGAGGCCCCCACACATGACTTTTCAAAAAATATGTTTACTTTTTAGGCTCTAACTTACTATATAGAATGCAAAAAAAAAAAAAAAAACCCATAAAACAAAAAACAAAAAACGTCTTCACAAGAGAACAACATATGAACTTGATCTATACATGTAAATTTTGTTTAAACTTTGATTTGGGAAGGTTTCCAATGTTTCTCCCCTGTTCTATCTGGGACTGAGGAAAATATTGTAACAAAAAATATATTATACTAATATCAAACTTACTAGAAGAAAGTGCATGGGCAATTTGAGTCTCAATTTCATTGCCTATCTCAGTTCACACACTCATATTTGCCAGCATTACTAGCTGTAGGCAACATATGGATGAAATAAAAGACTTCACTTTTTCAAATTTTGGATGATATTAGAGAGAAAAAAGGATAATTTTGGAAACAAATATGAGATTTTTCCAGAATTATGGTATCTACTGATTGGAATATATGGATTCACAATTAACACAAAATGTTGATGCATCAAAATGTAAGTCAAGTTATGGGTATATTTTTGTGATGTTACAGTTCCAAATCCAAAGTCTAAACATTTTTGCCAGGCTGTTTTCAGAGGCTGCCTGAAGTTTTTATTTTTGTTTTTGGAAAAATTGGTGGTATGGGATTAGTTATAAAGATAGACATTAATAAAGTACAAGGGAGGGGTGGAGGTGGGACTTTTCCTTTTTTTATTCCAGATAGGTATTAAAGTAGTATTTAAAATCAGCATTTTTAAAGAAATGATTTTTTCAAGCTAATTTAACAACCATTTTATTTTCTGCCAAAACATGAAGTCATTTGAATGGTGACTTGTTTATGGATTTCATCCTACTATATACCAGAGAAGCTCATCTGTTAAGATTGTTTCATAGAATCTCTACATCTGCTCAGATTGTGTTATTATCTTGAAGTGTTTTATGTACCCTTGAATATGATGTCAATTGCTTCCATATGAATTATATATTTTTCACTTTTACTTTAATTCAATGATTCCTGCCATCAGCTTTCAAAAAGGTCCATTTCATTAAAATTTTATTGTGCTATTCCTAATATTTGTTTGGCCCAGGACAAGAGCACAAATGAAAATCCACATGATCTATATCTAAATGTTTCAACTTCATAATCTGAGCTGCAAATTATGTTCTAACCTCCCACTTACAACTTGGCAGATCAAGTTGGTGCTTATTTAGGATTCTTAGTGTCCCTCAGGTTCTGCACCGTGAACTCTGTTCTGACACTGCCCCTGCATTTGTCACATTCAGTTATTTTTATCCACACACATATGCATTCATGCATATGCAAATATACACACATTAACACACATGGATGTTCACAGGGTAATACATGAAGACAAGTGTACACATGGACACTAACACATGCTGACACATGGATGCACACAGATGTATACAATCACACATAGATATATTATACACACACATTTGCACATATCCACACAATACACATGCGAACAATTATGTGTACATATAGTCACATGTTTCCACATAAACACACATGAATGTGAATACCCCTGCTGCATGCTGAAGTTTACTTTGCTCTGTCTGTTCTAATGTGCCATCCTGGCCACCACTTGGACTAGGGTCATGCATTCTGGTGATGGATTCGTGATACGATTCTTTTCACGTTGTATGTGCTTGACATCTCCCATAATAAAATGTTCTCTTAAAAATTAACATACTGCTTACAAGTGAAGTTTGGGTATAAAGGTGCAATTCTTTAAAGGCAGATGGCCTCCACTGCTGAGATGAAGTAGGTGGTGTGTATTCTGAAGACACATGGGTGACCCCAGGGTAGCTGCTTCTTTTGACTATTTCATTTTCCGTCTCTCAGATGAATGCCAAGATAGAGATGCTGACAATGGGTGTACTGTTTCTTATGTAGATGTTTCATCTATTTTATAAGGACAAATGAGCAGTAATAGTAAATTTTTTGATAAAATTCACATTTTTAAAAACCATAAAAGGGGACACAATGTAAACCAATCTCCTTCTGCAATCCTTCAATCATGCTAGTTCCTACTTGTAACAATCAATGTTCTTGTTTAATACTTGTTTAAATTTTCCAAAGGCATTTTATGTATATGTAGTTCATAAATGGAATTTTGATTTAGTTGTGGTACTATTTTATTTAAATTCTTAATTTTTATTTAAATATTTTTATTTTATTGAAATACTTTTGAAATATTTAAACTTCAATGAAATACAAATTTTTTAATTTATTTTACGAGTGAACATATCTTTTATATCTAGCACATATACTTACATTAAACACCTTCACATTCTTTTTGTACCTATGTAGTTTTCCATTATATAAATAAAACATTATACATTTTTAATTTATTGATGAACAATTGTTTCCAATATTAGAAATGATGGAACAATGAATAAGCTTATATATTTATCATAACCCCTATATGTTAGAGAAAGAAAATTATAGAAACAAAAACGTGCATTTGTAGTTTTGAGAGATATTAATAATTTATCCTCTAAAGAGATTATACAGGCAAAAAAATGAAGCTAGACTACTACCTCACACCCTGCACAAAAGTCAACTCAAAATGGATAAAGGACCTGGATATAAGATCTGAAACGATAAAATGTATAGAAGAAAACATAGGCAAAACTCTACACGACATACATCTCAGCAAAATCTTGAAAGACTTATCCCTCAAAGTGAAGGAAGTGAAAGACAAGATAAACAGGTGGGGTTACATCAAAATAAAAAGCTTCTGTACAGCAAAAGAGACACTAACCAAAACAAACAGACACCCTACCAACTGGGGGAAGATCTTTGCATACAATACATCAAATAAAGGACTGATAACAAAAATTTACATGGAACTCACACAACTCAACAAAAACTCAGAAGAGCTAAAAAGGCACTTCTCCAAAGATGAAAAGCAAATGGCCAACAGATGTATGAAAAAATGCTCAACATACTTATAATTGAGAAAATGCAAATCAAAACCACTATGAGATACCACCTCACACCTGAGACGATGGCACACATTAAAAATACAGGCAACAACAAATGCTGGAAAGGATGTGGAGTAAAAGGAACTCTTCTACACTGCTGGTGGGAATGTGAACTGGTCCAACCACTATGGAAAGCTGTATGGCGCTTCCTCAAATTGCTAAACATGGAGCTCCCATACGACCCAGCAATACCACTTTTGGGAATTTACCCAAAGGACACAAAAGCACTAATCCGAAAGGATACATGCACCCGTATG